>NJFT01000126.1:0-115105 GCA_002221725.1 Scedosporium boydii
CATTTCCAACAACACTCATGGCTAATAAGAATACGGTTTCTTCATCTACCAGGTCGGTTGCTCTGGCGCTGTTCTCGCCTCAATTCAACGGCCGACTGAGTCGAGTCGGCTACCGGGTGCCCCGACTGTATCATCCCTGCAAATGTTTACCTTGGCCAACCGGATGTTTATCAACGCCGATGCCTTCGCTTCCCTTCAAATCATCCACACAGAGTTCCACCCCAATGGACAGGCGAATAGTCAGCATCATACTTCAGCTGGCACCAAGGAAAACCTATCCGTCTTCGGGCTTTTTCGACAATTAGCATGTACTCGCCAGGGAAAGGCCAAGTTGCGTCAGGTATTCCTGCGCCCTACTACAGACTTGGGAGTCATCTCCGAGCGACAGGAGGCCGTATCGACGTTTTTGAGACCAGAGAATGAAGAAACAGTTGCGTTTCTTCGGCGATCGCTTCGAGGGCTGCAAGACATCAAGAGGCTTTTGCGGCGAATGGAGCAGGGAGCACAAGACGTGATTTCCTCTGGTCCAACAGATAGCGGGATATGGAAAGTGCTGCATAGATTCACTCTTCATGCAGTCATGCTACAGGAAGGTCTGGAGCGTCTCCATTGCCGGCCGAGAGTTGGTATAATTGAACTGGTATCATCTTACTTAAGACCCTATACCGTTGATGGGCGACCGCTAATCTACCCCCCCTCTCTCCCGCCAGATCTCCAGCAGCATACGGGCCGATGAACTTGCCGCCGTTGGAGCGTTGGTTAGCCGTACAATTGATTTCGAGCAGTCTGCTGCCCGTGGGCGTCCCACGATTGCTGCGGGGATCGACCGTAAGTTAGATGGGCTGAAACATACTTACGATGGAATAGAGTCCCTCCTTACAGAAGTGGCGACTGTGCTGAACCAAGATGTGCCAGAGTGGGCTCACGGTCGCTTCCAGAATTGCGTGTTCTTCCCTCAACTCGGCTTCCTGACGGTTGTTGACATGGGCGGGGTTTCCAGGACTGACATACTCCAAAATGATGGACTTCAAGACGGGAACTGGGAGGAGAGGTTCAGAGATAACGATCGTGTTTACTATAAGAATAGGTATATGAAACAACTTGATGAGCGATTCGGCGATGTCTACGGCATGATTGTGGGTATGTTATTTCTACCTTTCCTAAGTGGAAGGGCCAGGTGATGGTCGTGCAGGCCGCCTGTCACAAACAAGACTGTGAATATAAGACTAACAGGCTGATAAAGACAGGGAGATAGATATACTCCATGGCTTATCGAGTCGAGTCTTACAGTATCGGGACGCGCTTGAACAGGCGTCCGAGGCCTGCGGTGACCTTGATAGCATGATGGCACTAGCTGCCGGGGCGGAAAAGTACGGATGGACTTCGCCGGTGGTAACACCCGACTCAAATATCATACACATTGAAGGCGGCCGTCACCCACTCCTGGAGCTTGTCACGTCCCAATATATCGCGAATGATTGCTTTTTGGGTGGAAGCGGTGACAGCCGGAGGGAGCATCGGGATGGCAGGGACTCTCCGGGTGAACCGGATAGACAGAATAGCATCATGCTGATTACAGGACCGAATGATTCGGGCAAGAGCATTTACCTCAAACAAGTCGCTCTCACCGTTTACCTAGCTCACATTGGTAGCTGCGTTCCAGCGAAGCGCGCCGTCATCGGGATCACGGACAAGATCTTGACGCGTATCACCACAAGAGAGAGTGTATGCCGGGGTGAGAGCGCCTTCTCTATCGATCTCCGACAGGTTGCACTCTCGGTACAGGCAGCTACTCGGCGGAGCCTGGTCCTGATTGACGAGTTTGGTAAAGGAACACTGCCTGAAGATGGGGCTGGTCTGATGGGGGCGATTATCAACAGTTTCCTTGCAAGAGGTGAGAAAGCGCCCCGCGTTCTCGCAGCGACGCACTATCATGAACTTGTCGACAGCAGTCACTTGACACCTGGTCGTAACATCAGCCTCGCCCGGATGGATGTGAGGGTCAACTTGGAGGTCGGTAGTTTTGGTGAGCCGTCGGTAGTGTACCTCTACACACTCAAGCAAGGGCAAGGCATCTCAAGCTTCGGCACCTCATGCGCAGCGGTGAATGGTATAGATCGATCCATTCTGGGAAGGGCAGAGGTTATTGCTGATCTGCTTAGCCGGAACGCTGATCTTAGGGTGTTATGCTCAAGGCTGGGAGTCGCCGAGAAAAGGAAACTGGAGTCGGCGGAGGCGGTCGCCCGCCACTTGCTTGCGATGGGCTTGCAGGATGAAGGCGGAAGTCCACATAATGTTGGAGGTGAACACTTGCGGGAGGTTGTGAAAGGCTGGCTGGCGAATTAAGGTGCGGCGAAGCCAATCCAGGCATATGTGAGCTACGGACTCGAACTCATACTCACTTTCGCTTATTTTATTGACTTTTCAGTCTCGATTTCGTCGTAGCATTAAGCTCGAAAGTTATTTCAATATTTCCAATTGTCGACTGACGTCCAAGGTCCCAATTAACTGTTACTCTCTTGTCAGTGCGATGCTTACATAATAAGTCACCAAGTTACGAAGCTCAGCCACACTCGGGATTTCTATTCTTAGGACATCAAAGACGCTAAAGCCAGGCCAAGCTGAGTCTAGGTACTTACGTCAAGTATTAGTTTCAAATCCAAAGGTCCTAGCCTGAACGTGCCCCTGAGGAAGACTTCCAAGTTGCTATTGGCCTTCGCATTCCACAGTGCAGACGCAACGTATCTTCCCTTTGCCTTGTACGGTAGAAGACCATTCTCAGACACTGCTTCCAAGTGAGTGTCGATCGTTCTCCAACGCATTCATTGTGACAATTACCATGCCATCGACCCCAAATCTCTGCCGCGACCTCGAAATTCTCCTCTCTTAGGCCGAAGTATGCTGGGGTCGAAGCCTAGCCGTTCCCCAGTACTGAGTTGAGTATTCGGACCATGGTCGTCATTTCCAGCTAGGCCTCCTCCTCCAACATCTGGACCACGCGAGATGTCCCAATCGTTACCGACGCGAAATGGGGGTGATAATGGAGAGATACCGGAATCAACCCCCCAAACACAATCCTTTCGACTACAAAGCCTCGAGACTCCAGCCACCGGAAGCCGGCCGCAGGCGGCCGCTCACCTGCCGGGCCACTCTGGCGATGCGCCTTTCCTAGATTTACCTCCCTCTCCCTCCGCTTACTGGAATCAGTCATATTCCAGTCGCCGCCGTGAAGCCGACTTTTACGATGGGGATGAAGGCGTCCAGCCCGAATCTCCTATTGACCCCTCCGCCTTACAGTTCGCGCTGCCGCCAAGCATCGACACACCATCCACTCCGCTCGCCCCGTATAGAACCGTTTCAGCGGAAGCATTTGACGCGCAAGGGAATTATTACGATGATCCGAACGCCGTCGATAACGAGTCCGACATGGTCCCGCTCACGTCGGGAGCGCAACCGATTGCTGGGGCACTGAATCCACGTGCTGGCCAGGATTCTACACCGCGTTACAGCTTTCAGACAGTCTCCGATATTGATAACGGGCCGTCGAGGGGTCGCCAAACGAGGATCGGGTTCGATGTCGAGCTAGATCCCGCTTCTAATCAACAACAGGGTTATGGAAATACTCTTGCGCCTGGCGATTTCCGCCATTCCCGAACCCCATCAACCTCGGGGGCATTGTCTAGAGCCGGTTCGATCGTTAGGGCAATGTCGCAAAGAGTAGTTAATATCAGTGGCGAGGCTGAAATAGTTGATAGAAGGCCCAGCCATCGCCGTCCAAGCTCCCAGACCGGCGTGGAACAAAGACGCACACAACATCTGTCTATCGGCCCAGACTTGGACACATCTTATCCCTCCCAGGTCTTTCCCGCACCCAACCTCGAGAAGAAGGCTTCCACTGACTTCGCCTTTGCGGAAGTTCGGTATCCCGAGTCACTCCCGGTGGACATGATGAATCCACTTAAAGGGAAGAGCTTGGGTATCTTTTCGCCGGAGAATGCGATTAGGAAAGGCCTCTGCGAACTCCTCATACATGCCTGGACGGAGCCGGTCATCCTTGTCCTCATCGTTCTGCAGACAATTCTCCTCGCCGTTGAAGCGGCGCCAAACGTCTTCGAGCCAGGAAATAGTCGCCCGGGCAAGTGGGGAGAGACTAGGATTGACTGGGCAATGTTAGGTCTTTTCATTATTTTCACGCTGGAGATCGTGGCCCGAATCATAGTGTCCGGGTTTATTTTGAATGCGGCCGAATACAGCACCATTGACCGAAAACGCGGTGTCAGAGCGGCAATCGCGGATCAATATCGCCTTATTTTCCAACCTCAACGGCAGAAGTCCGTCAGGGGCGCCCGCCACACCCGACTTGAGCCAACGGCCCTTCCGCGGTCTTTCACCTTTGCGCAGAGACAAACCAAGACCATAGAGGACCAGCGAAGATTCCAACTAGCCCGCCGTGCCTTTTTACGCCATGGCTTCAATCGCTTAGACTTCGTCGCTGTCGTTGCGTTCTGGATATCGTTCATCTTGGGGATATTTGGACTTGAAAAGCAGCACCATCTATACGTTTTCAAGATGCTCAGCTGCCTACGTATCATTAGGCTGCTAGCCTTGACAAACGGAACCGCTGTAAGCTGTTCTTAGCAACCTGTCGTCCTGAACAACGTAACTAACCATGAACAAACATAGATCATCTTACGAAGCTTGAAAAAGGCAACTCCGCTCCTGGTGCGGGTAGCCTTTCTCATTAGCTTTTTTTGGTTGCTCTTTGCGATCATAGGTGTCCAAAGCTTTAAAGCCAGTCTCAGCAGGCAGTGTGTCTGGCTTGATCCTCTTGACCCAACAAACAAGTCCGCATCATTCACAAATGAGTTTGGCTTCTGTGGTGGGCACCTAAATAATACAACTGGCCAACCTTCTCCTTGGGTGATATCAGATTCACCAGATGATTTAACCAATCTTCACCCGGTCACCAAATCTGGTAAGGGATTCCTATGTCCTCGTGGCTCTATCTGCCTTCAGCAGGGCAATCCCTATAATGGAACTGTCAATTTCGATAACATTTTCCATTCCCTGGAGCTTGTTTTCGTCATTATGAGTGCAAACACCTTTTCAGACCTCATGTACTATACTATTGATTCAGACTACCCTCCCGCCGCCCTCTTCTTTGGTGCAGGCATCATGATTATGATGCTTTGGCTTACCAACCTCCTGATTGCTGTCATTACTTCCTCCTTCCAAGTTATCCGCGAGGAAAGCAAGGCAAGCGCGTTTACAGCCGAGGAAGAAGATTCGCCTACACTCTCCCATTCCGAGGATGTCCTAAAAAGGCCGTCAGTACTGCAGAAGATGTATGACAAGACGGGGCTGTTATGGGTTTTCGTCATCTCTTTCGCACTCATCGCACAATCTTGTCGAAGCGCCACGATGAGCGAGACCAGGAAATCGTTTATCGAGAACACGGAGCTGATCGCAACTATTTTGCTTGATATTGAAATCGCCATCCGCTTCCTCGCCAACTGGCGTCATTTCCATCGGAGCTGGAGGAATCTCTTTGATCTATTCCTTGCCGTTACGACGTCTATTATCCTTATCCCTCCCATTCGAAATTCGGGGAGGCCATATGCCTGGCTTACCGTTTTCCAGATCCTCAGAGCTTACCGAGTCGTCATGGCTGTTCCAATCACGCGAAAACTCATTCTGCTTGTCCTAGGCAATGCGATGGGTATTGGAAATCTTATGCTCTTCGTCTTCCTGATCACCTTTATCATGGCGCTTTTCGCAGTACAGCTCTTTAGAGGAGAAATCCCCTTCGCCGATGAGGGAGGAGAACTGTACCGAATCACCTTCTCCACAATATTCAATTCATTCCTTGGCATGTACCAGATTCTATCAAGTGAGAACTGGACTGCTATACTGTACGCTGTTACCGCAGCTGGGAATGGATTCGACACTGCCTGGATTGGCGCCGTCTTTCTCATTGGATGGTTCATATTGTCCTTCTTTATTCTCGTGAATATGTTCATTGCTGTCATTCAAGAGAATTTTGATGTGTCGGAAGATGAGAAGCGGCTGGAACAAGTAAAAGCTTTCCTGCAACGAAAAGAGCTGGGCAAATCATCCGGGAACCTAGCCTTGTCTACAATCTTTAGCTTCGGAAGGAACAAGAAGAAAGTGAGAGATCCACTCGATTATGGCCCGGCCATGATGGAAATGCTCCTGAAGGACGCCGTGGTCCGCGAGTTTCTAGATGACCCGATGGACCCTCTTCAGGAAAGCCCCGGGCCGTCGTTACAACACCCTCAACGGCAATTTACGACCATGCCAGGGGATGTCAAGCCAGGCGGCCTCTCAACTCTGTGGGGCAAAGTTGTGGCCATGTTCTCTAGCCGGGAGCCGAACCCTTTCTACTCCAACATACGCTTCGAAGGTCCAAACGACAACCTGGATCCCAGGCAGATGGCTCGACAAGCTGTCTCCGCAACCAGTGCTCGCCGCAGAGCCCAGCGCGAGTATCTCGCCCGCCATCCGAATTACAACGTTTCTCTCTTTATATTCAGCCCCAAGAACCCGATTCGACGCCTTTGCCAGAGGCTGGTAGGACCCGGTCGAGGGAGCGAGCGTTTCGACGGCGTTGAGCCCAATAAAGTTGCGTGGTATACATTTTCTGCCTTTATCTATGCCGTCATTGTGGCTATGGTTATTCTAGCCTGTGTCACGACTCCGCTTTACCAAAAGCAGTATCGCGAGGAACACCAATTTGGCCTCCAGAATTGGTATGTCTGGACAGACTTGGCTTTTGCCGGGGTCTTCACCGCGGAAGCCGTTATAAAAGTGATTGCGGATGGGTTTTTCTGGACACCGAATGCCTATTTCCGCAGCTCGTGGGGTGTCATCGATGGCGTGGTACTTATTACCCTTTGGATCTATGTTGCTACCCTCCTCGCGAATGACGGGGCTGTTTCTCGCGCTGTTGGCGCCTTCAAAGCGCTCAGGGCGTTGCGACTCCTCAACCTCAGTGATAGTGCAAGGGATACGTTCCACAATGTCATCATCTGGGGTTTGTGGAAGATAATAGCGGTAAGACGAGGCCCTCCCCTCCCCGGTTCCCCAATCTCCAACTCTTGTATTCTTCATTCCAGTTCGAAAGCTAATTGGCATATCTGCACAGCCGGCGTTCGTTTCGATATCCCTCCTGATTCCATTTGCCATCTATGGCTTAAATCTTTTCAGCGGACTTTTGGTCTCATGTAACGATGAATCCGATGACATCGTTACCTTGAGGGATTGCTTCGGGGAATTTAGCAGCACGCCTTACAGCGAAGACTGGCCGGTCTTGGCGCCTAGGGCTGCGTCGAATCCGTATCTCAATTTTGATGATTTCGGCTCGGCGCTCTTCAGCCTTTTCCAGATTGTCAGCCAGGAGGGCTGGGTCGACGTTTCCTTCTCAGCTCAGTCTATAACGGGCCTCGGGCTCCAACCTCGCCCTCTCGTTGCGCAAGGAAACGCCGTCTTCTTTGTCATCTTCAACCTCCTTGCCACCGTCTTCGTCCTGACGCTGTTCATCTCCGTCTTCATGCGTAACTATACAGAGCAAACGGGCGTTGCGTTCTTGACGGCAGAACAAAGGTCCTGGCTGGAGCTACGGAAGCTTTTAAGACAAATTTCTCCATCAAAGAGTTCCTACGACGATTCAGAGAAGGTGTGGAAGAAGTGGTGCCATAAGAGGGCTATAGAGAAGCGGGGTGTGTGGTACACCTCGATCACGTTCGTTCTCGTCTTTCACCTTTGCCTACTGGTCAGCGAGTTCAGCAACGAGCCAGAGCGGTGGACGAAGATCAGAGACACTCTCTTCTTTGTCTTCATCCTTTTCTACATGACCAATGTTGCCGTACGAATCATCGGCTTGGGCTGGTCGCGGTTTCGAAGGAGCTCGTGGGATCTATACTCTCTGGTGGTTGTAACTGGAGCCTTTGGTGCTACTTTGGCGCTTTTGATCAGCAAGACCAGGCTGGAAACGTACGTGCAGTTGCACAAGTTTTTCCTTGTCGGGATCGTCCTGCTCGTCATCCCACGGAACGACGCGTTGGATCAGCTCTTCAAGACGGCGGCGGCCAGTTTGACAAAAATCAGCAACCTGCTGGCAACTTGGCTCATCTTCTTCATCATCTTCGCCATTGCCCTGACCCAAACATTCAGCTTGACCCGTTTTGGGGAAGAGGGTGGCAATGGGCTCAATCTCCGCACGGTACCGAACGCGCTCATATTACTCTTCCGCATGAGTTGCGGCGAGGGTTGGAACCAGATTATGGAGGATTTCGCAGACATTGAGCCACCATTCTGCGTGGAAGGCGACGACTTCTTCAATAGCGATTGCGGAAGCAAGCCATGGGCGCGGTTCCTGTTCGTTGCCTGGAACATCTTGAGCATGTACATCTTCGTCAATCTCTTCGTCTCCCTGATCTACGAGAGCTTCAGTTATGTATATCAGCGATCGAGCGGGTTGGCTGTCGTGGATCGCGACGAGATTCGACGCTTCAAGGAGGCATGGCGGAGTGTTGATCCGGCCGGGACGGGGTTTATCAGCAAAGAAGCTTTCCCCCGTCTCCTGGGTGAACTTTCGGGGGTCTTCGAAATGCGCATCTACGACGCCGACGACTCCGTACGGCAGATCTTGGAGGACGTGCGAGGTGATACGACAAGCGCTAGGCACCAGTCTATTGGAACAAGTGTAGGAACGGGATACAACACGGGTATAGATTTGCAGAAACTGAACGAGAGACTCGCTCATATTGATGTGCCGAGCGTGCGGGAGCGGCGACGGCGTTTTAATCTCTTCTTTGAAGAGGTGATGGTTTCCGCGGATCCCGACAAAGGAATCTCGTTTACGACGGTGCTGATGATCATTGCTCACTATAATATCATTAGTGATAGCAAGAGTCTGAGGTAAGCAAGAAGAAGCCTACGATTATGGTCTTGTGCACAGCTTTTGTCTACGATACTAACAGTAGCTTTCATCAGGCTTGAGGAATTCCTCCGCCGACGCGCGAGGCTACAGAGGGTAGAGGAGGAAGTTAGAAGGAGGGTGGTGCTGGGATTTTTCGAGACTCTGTACTGGTCGCGGCAATTCCAGAGGCATATGGAACGGAAACGAGCGGGCAGGATGGCGGGGGTTCCACAACTTGGCATTCCCGACATCCTTGTCGACGACGAAGAGGTGGTTAGTGAGGATGACCGTTCAGACAACGGTGATGGCCAGACTAAGCGGACAAGCCTCAGGGCCGAGGCATCCGGATCTACCCAACGATGGAGTTGGGCCATGGGCCCCGGGGATAGAGGGTCGTACGAGCAGGGCGCCGCCCAACATCCTCTCAGCGCGCCGCGACTTTCGCCCACCTCGCCGACGCACCCGGGTTCCGGCTCGGGGTTCAATTTCGAGGTACAAACGCCGACGGGAGAGGAGCCCAGCGGGAGGCTGTCAGTCGGCGGCGGTGACGTTAACAGACCGGCTCGGGCTGTCGGTTCTTCTAGGGTGGAAGATATGCTGGATGATTCGGTCTGGGTGGAAAGTATCCGCCGCAGCGCCACCATTCGGCGGTCGGATAGAGGGTCGTACCGATATGGTGACGGCACACAATAACTTGGGCGCTACGAAGATGGTTTAGTTTAATGGAAGGGGGCGTTATTGGATCGATAGATGGGATTCTTTGTCACGATGCCGCTTGGCTTTTCAACTTGATCTGGTCGTATTACTGTATAAACAGTCCAGGCACTCTCTTTTTCTTTTTCTTCTAGGACATTCGCGTGCGCATCTGCCGGCAACGACTTTGGAGGGAGCATCACCGCGTCTTCGCACCTGCGTAATGCTAATACCAGCAACATTTGATGTGAGCGTAATTGTCTAGTGTCCACTCGATATTGTGCATATCTAGACTCTGGGTCCGCTATCTATCAGCCTCGGAATATCAATTGAAGCGAACGGCTTTGTGCCTTGATATTAGGAGCGAAATTGTTTTGGATGCAGGGTTCAGTTCGGGTTGGGGCATCAATACTTCGCATTTCTAGAACCGCACGAAGTACGAAGTACGAATAAAACATTAACACTGATAAATGATAAAAAGATGCAACGCTGCGTCCTCAACCGTTCATGCTCGGCGATTATTGGAGTCTGTGTGTGAGATCAATGGACCGGTGCGAAGGAGTATTATTTGCTTCGTATTATTATTATTGTCTGGTCAGTCCTCAGTTCGTGAGGCAACCCCGTGTTTCACCCGTCAATCCCAGACAGTCTCTCAAGTCTCAACCCCTTCCGAACCCAGGGGCTCAGGGCTCAGTCACAGGACAAATATCACATTTACAGTCTCCTGAAGGAAATGTTTCAGTAATACTGAGGTACACAGTGAAGCGAAGCAGGTGGTATTCTCGGCGAGATGTACGCTCACTACTTTTGTACCTCAGTATGATGATACTGCCTCTTGATCGTTGGGAGAATTAACTGTATATTTTCAGGGACCTGGATCAACATCAATTGAGTACTGTGCCGCATAGGATCGAGATGGTTTATTCGCCGTGGTCTCTAAACTCAGAGGAGCTATACCGAGGCAGAGGGCGATGGTGAGGATGTGGAGAGCATCATAGCAGCGGGACATTGGATGAAAGCATCCACGGCACGGCACACGGAAGCTGTTGCTTCTTGAGGGTTTCCTTTCCCTTTTTTTGATCTCCCCTTTTCTTTTTTATAACATGCATTGGCCAAACAACTAATGCGGACCGCAGCACTTCATCGTGAAACAGCGGTGCGGTGGGGTGTCACGCCCAGGAGCTGCGGTCGGGGTTATATAATAAAACCTGCGGGACGATCATACTTGTGCTTCTGGGACCCGTGGCGATGCATACGAAGCACATCAATTGATGTACGAAGGATGTACCTGTATATATTCATATGCGAACATAGGAAGGAGATATCATTGATTCAGGAATACCAAAATACAGCTCCCGCCTGGAATCTACGGAGTTGGTCTCGGTGCGCAGAGCCTGCTTGCTTAAGAACAATTAACAGGCCGGACAATGAAGCTGTACGAAGCATCGCACTCTTCATTGCTGTCATTGACGAAGTCTGCAAGTATGAGCAGATTTTACGTGTCCTGAGAATGCTGAGAGGCTCCGAAGCTCAAATTGATCGATGGATGTTGAGAAGCATCAATCAATCGATCCGAAAGCTGATGAATTAATACATGTACAAAGGTACTTGGAACCTGCAACGAGCCAAGAGAGAGACAGAGAGAGTCAGCACAGGTACCGAGGTACTTCATACAGGTGGCTGATGCTGTGGCAACCCACCCCGCTCCGCCCCTGCAGCGAGCTGCATCAATTGCTGCCCCTGCAGGGTTGCAAGACAAGCTGGTCTCGGGGTTCACTTCATCTCATCAACATCTTGTGCTGCCACGCATCTCCTCCTTCGACTTCCATCCCGCGAGACATCAATGATGACGTTGAGCGAAGTGTTCAAGCAATATCATCAATAGTCGGGGAATTCAGGGTACAAACAATTGTTACCCAAATTGCCAAATTGGACCTGAATCTTAGATAAGACATTGTTCGATTGATTTGATGTACCTCGGTACCTGTGTAAAGAGCTGCAACTGCTACATAATCTTGATCATTGTCAAAGGTGGAATTGCAGATATTTCTTAATGACTGAAACTTCCTCATCAAATAAGTCCTCCCAAGGTACGTAAACGCAGGTACCTGTGCACTCGGACTAAAGCAGTCTAGAACTTGGGCGGATGTTTCATCCTTTTTGGTTAGAGAAGAAGTGTACATAAAGCAAGGACATCAGGGGCACCAGGGGCACCAGGAGAGCCTTTTACCCCTTCCGAGCCCCTCTTCTTGCAGGTGGGACTAACATCAAGTTGCCGTCCTCGTACGAAGTTGCCCGCGGTCCCTTGGGAATCACGGACTCTTAGCCGATCATCTGCCAGGGACCACCACCCTGAGCTTGGCCCAAAACAGGGGAGAAGGCATGAGCATTGGCACAAGCATGAGACAGCGCAGAGGCTGTGAATGGAAGTGGGGTGGTATTGTACCGTTGTTACCTGCAACGACGCAAACCGCATCCATCTCCATCACAATATCTCTCTGGTGTTGAGCGGGCGAGCAATATCTCGACATCTTATTTATTAGTAGCCCTCTTTCTTGCTTTCCCGGCTTCGAGGACCTTTTTCCCTTCCTTTCTGCCTCTCGCGCTTGTCGTCTCGTCGCTGTCTCACGTCGATCTTTCATTCCCTTCTTTGCTCTCTTGAGGTTTCTCTGCCCTGGTTCGGCAAACCCTCACTTTCTTTTTCGATTCTTGTCTTATTCGACTGGTCCTGCTTTTTCTAAACTCGCCGTCCCATCTTTTATTTTTTGGTCTCTCTTTTTCAAATTTGATACAACATCACCGAGTCCCGCCCAACCCTTTCTTGAGACACCACGTAGCAAAAGGGTATAAGTCCAGCGACACCGTCTAAGACAGCCACGCCTCGTTTCCCGGTAGACAGTCACACCTCGGCCAAGCGACTGCGACTGCTCCCTATCAACGGATAACGTGTGTTTATATATAGAAATATATATACGCATACATCTCCCTCCGAAGTTGATTCCTCGTCCTGTGCGAGACGTCAACCTCCCGTTCCCGTGTTCACCTCTGCAAGTTTGCCACCATCGTCACCCTTCGACCTTGCCCAACACTTTCCAGTCAAGATGCAGTCCTCTAGGTTCCACGCTATTGCCGCCCGCTTCTCTCCATCCACCCTCCGCACCTCCTTCCGCCGCTCATCCTCGGCCTCGTCCCGGGCAAGCAGCAATCGTGACTCCATTGCCTCCACCGTGTCCTCACCCGTAAGCACCATCAACAGCATCATCTTCCGCCAGCCCTCCATCGTCGACCTCGAGGAGGAGAGGAGGAGTTTCGCTAGCGAGCTGAACATCCTGGAACCCCGGCCCATCGTTTACTGGGCTGGTGTTGAGGAGCGCATGGCGCATTTCTAAAAGACTTAATATGACGGCTTACTTGCCTGATGGTTCCTGTCCATCCAACAAAGGGCAAGAAGGAACCACTGCTCCCGGCCTCTGGGATTTGGGAATCCCGGTGAGCCTATTGAAGAAAGGCCTGGGATAAATCGATCAGTTTCTCTTCTTTCGTCTCGCCTTTCTCTTCTCTTCTTTACTCGCTTCCCCCTTCGACGCACGACGGACGGGACATACAAAACACACACATTTCACAACTCTCCCTTACACATCAACTCCCTTAATAACAACTCGGTTGTTCGAAGAGAACAGCACGAGGCTCGGTCCTATCTCCGATATCACTGGAGACCCTACTTTTTCTTTTCGCCTTCCTCTTCCAGTCCTAGCTCTAGCCTCGGGCATAGGACTAGACTGCATTTCATTGCTTTCGACACTTTGGGTATCTGACGGTTTTGGCGCAGGATAAGGCGTTTATGGTGGGATATTACATTTATCACGACCGGATGAGGCGCACACCTCGGCGATATTCCTTTATTCTTTTCCTTGATGACATGAAAAGCTTGGGTGGTTTTTCACTTTTGGCGGCCTCGTCCGTCCCGGCTTGCTTTGTTCGCCGATTTTGTGTTTTCTCGTCTTCCTGAATCTACGTATGTTTTCTAGGCTGCTTTGGCCTCTTCAATACCGAACCCAGAGATATCGTAGTACCCAACGAGCGTTTCCTACTTGACAAAAAAAAAAAGGATAACCATGATATTTTGCCAACTTTCTCTTTGACGCCCTGCCAGGCTTACTTCATGTTCCAACCAGATAAATAGTGCTGCGGAAGCCGAGAGCTTGATCTGATTGTCTGGGTCGGCAGGCCCATACTTGTAAAGCTTCATTGTATCAACACGTAGTAACCAAGAAAATAAAGAAACAAGATCGAGGCAGGGGCCCAACACTTGGAGAGATTGTGCTCCCATTACCTTTGTACGTCCAGGATCAATAAACTGATAATAACAAGACAAATACATTCTAGGGAACCCAGGTGTAGGAAGTCGATCACCTACGGAGTAGCTTTCTACAAACTAGAGAAATCGGGCAGAAACCTACAAGGAACGAGGACCACGAACGAAGCCGAAGTCGAGGCAGGTAGTCTATTCTAGAAGCCATCTTCGTTTCCTAGACCTCTAAGCTGCTGCTGCTGGAGGATATACACATAGCGTATCCCCAACAACATCCATCGGCTTCCACATCCCCTCATCAACCCCAACGCTCACAACCATCAAGCCAAAGATCATCGTCGCTACCATAAAAGAAATTATTAAGTTATACCGAACCAAGTTCTCACTCGAACACGTTTCTAAAAACGCTCAAGAAATAATTTTTTTTTGTTGCCCCGTCTTTGGAGGAAGAAAACTATGCACGTTTCAAAGCGCCAGATCTTTGCAAAGCGCCCCCATTTGTGCTCCAATGACCCGAGATACATGGATGATGATGATAAAAAAAAACAAGTCGAAAGCAGGATAGAGTAAAAAAAAAAAAGAGATGAAATAATAAGAGGAAGCGGCAGGGAGAAAAAGACGAAAGAAAAGAGAAGAAAAACAAGACTCCATGACGCCCGCCGAATCCCAATCTCAAGTCAGTAATTTAATCCCTAACGGCAACTTCGACGTAAATGAAAGCACCAATGACAGCTTTCTCCCAATACAGAACCGGCCTTTGCCTTCCTTCCGCTTAGTCCGACGCAGGAAACCGTGCATTATCCTCATCCTCATCCCCTCACCCATCCGTGGCCGACGTCGTTGTGGAATCTCTCGCTCCCAGAGGCGGGGGGAGGAGGGTCGTTTGTCTAAAAGAGTTTTCATAAAGCGCCTTTCCATTGCTCGTGGATACCACCAGCCTGCCAGCACTGGCCAGTATCCGAGCTGGTGGAAAACCAGTCGTAAAATATATGCATGTTTGAAAGAAAAACAAGGAGCCGCGTGTACCATGTGTTATAGACAGCATGTGCCGCACAAGCGTCCGATGTTGGCATAACTCTACGAGATTTGGTCAAGAGTAAGCCTGACATCAACGATGTCGAAATGGTGCGCGTTCAGCTTGGCCCAGTTGCGCGCAATGATGGAGGCTATAATTTGGGCAAGTCAATAAATGAACACCTCCAGCGAACAGTGACATATAGAATGGAGCTCGAGAAGACAGAGGAGATTACATACCTTTGAGGAACTTCTTACTAGCGTACTTCTTCAGGAACGCATCATGGACGGGGGGCCGGGCGAGGTAGTCAACCATGAGCTGGACGACGGGCTCGATCTCATCCTCGGTATAGCCGGCATAAAAGGCAATGGTGTCATCCTGGTGACCATGTTAGCTAATTGACTTCCCAATCGATTGCTTCCTACAACTGGCACCACCACCGTCACAGAATTTACTTACCCACTCGCCACGGTCCAGAATGAGTCTCGACAGATACATAGCACCAGCAGCAACATGGCTTGGACGATAAGCCATGAAGCGATGGTCGAGAAGGCTGATCTCCATAAGATACTTGCCGATGGTACGCGACTGGATGTCGTAGTTATCGGCCTTGGAGATTCGGCGGAGGAAGTTCATGGGGTTCGGGTAACTCAAATCATAGTTCAATGTGCCGAGGATACATCGCTCCGCGGAGAGGATCTCGGCCTCCGAGAAGCCGTCGTCGGCAACGTGACTAAAGTTGGCGACGTGGGGGGAGAGAACCTCCTCGTATTTCGAGGCGATGAACATGGCCGTGATGCCGACAAGTTGTAGGCGGTCGAGCTGAACGACCTTTTCGGAGAGGAAGCGGTCAATGATGTTGACGGCAAGGAATAGGGTCTCGGGGAGGAGGTGGAAGCGGGTGTGGACCTCGACAAGCCAGTCGATGAGAATGCCACGCATCTTCCATTCCAGCTCGTCCTGATGATCCATGTAATTGGGATTCGGGATGGTGTTAACCTCCAGATCTCTCAAATACTCAAAGATCTCATGTGCATACTCCGCAACCATAAGCGGGTCATCTAGGTCCTCGGGATCCGGGTCCTCAACACCAGGAGGAAATACAATAGTCGGTTCGGGCTTTACGCGTACCGGCTCGGGTTCGCATTTGGGGACAACATCTTCTTCCTTCTCCTCGCGGAAGCGTCGTTCCGCGTCGCCGGTATAGGCCTTCTTGCGTAGCGGCTCACGGTCGGCAACGGTCTCTGTGGTTCCCGAGCTGGTGCTTATGCTTGGGACCTTGCGCTTTGGTACACCGGTGACGCTGACTTTGGTACTGCCGGCACGTCGAACGTCGACGTTCGTCCTCGAGGCCTTGGGAACCATAGCAGCCCGGCCTGAGGATCGAGTAGATTTCCGGATGCCCGTGGGTTGGGCGGCCTTGGAGACCAGGCCGGCCCTAACAGCGGGCTTCTTGCCCTCAACTGCCTCTCCCTTCGTAACATTGCTGACGTCGCCAAGAGCGGCACGCTTGCGTTGTAAACCCTGCACCTGCGAGGCCGTGACTGTCTTTTTCGTCTGGAGAGCCTTGCTGGGGAGGGCGAGTTCGTCGACACCCAGGGCAGCTGCTTTGGCTCGTGTCATACGCGTCGAACTGCTGTTTTCATCGTTCTCGTTCGAGACAGGTCGTGTTTGGAGAGTGCGGCCCTATATGGTGTGAGTGGTCTGAGTTTTCCAGCTGCCGCGAATGTCACCGAATTGGAGCCCTCGGGACCCGAGGCCCACGGAGAATAAGTGGGAAACACATACAGGAGGCATTGTGTGTGAATGCAGCTCGCCGTTGGTAGCGAGACTTGGGTATGAATCGAAAGAGAATCGGGGAGTCGAGCCTGCTTTACCGGTTAGTTCTTCACATAGTTCCCCAGCCCAAACTCCAACTCCCCGAAAACCCTTGCAAAAGCCTTGCTTAGGCTATATATAGAGAAAAATGCTATAGCAAAACATATACACACGTGTTGAAGGGGGGTGACGAACAGGCTAGAGGTCAATATCACAAACGGTCTCTAGTATTACAGACGTGATTGACGAAGCCCAAGTTGCACTGCACTGAGCTGTCGGGTGGTCGGGGTCGAAAGATGAGCGGGAGATGCTGTTGTAAAATGGAGAGGTTAGGGAAACAAGATAGGAAAGCCGGAAGATCGATGAGGAAAAGTGCGGTGTTTATGTTGGCAAGCTGCCGCGATGGTGGAGTTTTGGTTGTTTGGCGGAAGGGGACGTGGGCCCTGAGATTGACCGTGGGTTTCGCGGGCGTGTCTGAGGTACGTACCTTGGGTCTCCACGCCAAGTAATTTCCCGGGTGCAAATTTCAGACGCGAGGCACCGTCGCTATGGCAATTATGCGAGCGGACGAGGTGGAGACGTGTGTTTGTTCCCGCCCAAAGAGGAAACGAAAAAATAAAGATAGGAAAAGAGACTGAAAGGCAATAGGTGAGGAGGTGAAGAGAGAGAAATCCGACGGCTGGAGACTGGGGATATCGATCTTATATCCTATAGAATATATTCCGAGAGAGTACGGGGATGGGCGAGCAGGATCCTCAGGACAGGGCCGCCAAAGATGAGAACACTGAACTGTAGTCAATTGTCATGTACTTCGTATGAGTCTATGACTGTCTCGACTCTTGCCAGTGTTGTTGTCGTGATTGGCATGGAGGACCTTGTCAAGAATGCAACTTCATACAATTGTGAACTGCAGCTTCAAGGTTGCAGGAAATGGGAATATCGAGGTTGAATCAGACGCGAATTCTCACCATGCCAGAGTCATCTTAGCACCATGTCTTGATGAATATCAACAGGGGCAACCGCCAAGCAACGGAATTTCTATTGGCTCCCTGCTTTTGTCTTCCTGCCTCGTCGCGTCCCAATTGTGGGGTCAAGTCTCGCTCATAGAACACGGTACAAGGGACATCCACGAGGGTTGGCGCCAGGAATCATGTCAGATGCTGCCAGACGCTAGACCTTGAATCACAACTTCACCCCTCCACAAGATCGGAAGTCATAAAGTCAAAATGTGGTGGAATCATAATTAAGGTGCACCACCATCAATCCAATTGATCAAGCCACAAATACAATTAGACAAGATCCACCAGCCACTTTCCTAGCTCGATAAAATTGTGGCGCACCCCATTGGACCTGGACCATTCGAACCACCCAGCGAAATTTTACAATTGGATGATCGATCGAGGCTCTCAAATCTTCAAGGGCCGCCGAGTAACCTTTGGTCTCACTCAATTGGGGAACAACTACACTGTTTCCGGTTCTCCAGCTTGCCGGCCACGAAGAGGAAGTTCTACCGATTCACCGAACCCGCTCGAAATGCCATCTCGCCACGATTGGCAACCGAGCTTGACCCAATAATTCGACTTGAGAGCATTTCGAGTCGTCGTTAAACCGCTGCACCCACTGCGCCTCCTCAGATATAGCTCTCCCTTGAACGCCAGACGAACATGCTCGGCTCACGCTTGGCCACGCGCCTCTATGGCCGCGGCACCACCACCCTCCGACTCTCTCCGCGCCATCTTTCGCTGGGCAGTGCTCATCAATATTCCACTGGGACAACAGATTCAACTAGCTCACCTGCGACCACCACCGGCGCTGCGGCCCCATCCCCAAAAGAGAGTGTCGTCCTGAGCAAATTCATGCCCGCCGTGAACACGGAGAGAAACACCAAGGATACCGTCATCCTGCGCACATATAAGCCGCGAACCCCTGGTCTCCGACATCTCAAACGCCCCATCAACGACCACCTCTGGAAGGGTCGTCCCTTTTTACCCCTGACCATTCCCAAGAAGGGCCACGGGAAGGGAGGAAGGAACTCGAGCGGCAAGATTACCGTGAGGCACAGGGGAGGCGGCGCCAAGCGGAGGATTCGTACCGTCGATTTCGACAGATTCCGCCCCGGACCGCACATTGTCGACCGTATCGAGTACGACCCGGGCCGAAGCGCTCATATCGCGCTCATTACTGAGCAGGCCACCGGAAGGAAGACGTATATAGTGGCTGCCGACGGAATGCGTGCGGGAGACGTCGTTCAGAGTTACCGCTCGGGCATTCCCCAGGACTTGCTCGACAGCATGGGTGGCATCATCGATCCTGGTATCTTGGCGGCGAAGACTGCTTTCCGCGGAAACTGCCTGCCGGTCCATCTCATTCCCGTGGGAACCGTGGTATACAATCTCGGATCTAGGTCCAAGGGGCCCGCTGTCTTCTGCCGAAGCGCCGGAACCCACGCCACTATAATATCCAAGGAGGAAGAGACGAGGGAGGATGGTACCAAGGTCATGACTGGCCAGTACGTCAATGTGCAGCTCCAGAGCGGCGAGATCAGGAGGGTGCATAAAGATGCCTGCGCCACGATTGGCGTGGCCAGCAACCCCCACCACCAATACCGACAGCTCGGCAAGGCTGGTAGGAGTCGCTGGCTTAATATTCGACCAACCGTCCGTGGTGTTGCCATGAACAGAGGTAAGTTTGCTCTTCATTCAGGGTGCCACTGGCCTCTTTCATTCGCGGTCCTCCTCAGTTTTCTTCATATGCTAACAATGAGTCAATAGTTGATCATCCTCACGGTGGTGGCCGTGGTAAATCGAAGAGTAACCGTCATCCTACAAGTCCCTGGGGTACACCGGTAAGTTATTCATCATTACCTACATATCCATTCGTTTCTATCTATAGGGCATACTCTTATACAAATATCCAAACAATAGGCCAAGGGAGGTTACAAGACCCGTCGCAAGCACAATCACAACAAGTGGGTTGTCGTTCCTCGTGTCCGCAACGTCGAGAAGAGGCAGGAGAAGAATTCCAAGAAGTCGTAGTCGAAATCCCACTTGTGGAGGTGTTGAACCACTGGATTTTCTACGCTTATGAACCGTCCAGGCAGAATGCCATCGGAAGCGTATTACCATTCCAGACAGGTGTCCTGAGGTGTACGATGTAGTCGGCTATTTGTTGTGTACTTATATTGTCTTGACTCTGATAGATTGGTGGAATGTTGAACTATGTAGACGAGCCACTGTCGCAATCTCACGGAAATGCAGGAGCCTGTTGTTTTGTTTTATATCGTGGCGTTGTCAGTAGCATTAGATGTTCTTTTCCGAGTTGAAAGAGTACTCGTGGTCCAGGATCGTGACCATCCTGGGTAATATCTGAGTGTGGCTCTCTCGTGTAGGTTCTAGGTGCTCTGGCTTTTTGGTAGAGATTTCGGCATTGAACGCAATGCTCGATGAGGGCCGCTAGCCAACATGGCTTCGTTTCTTATGAGACTACAAAGCTGGAATGCTCGGGGTCTCTCTGATACAAGGCCCGTATGGGAGGCAAAATCCTAGACTCGCGATCTTGCCAACGAGGCAGTGAGCGTGAAAGAATGCAGCAGCGCGAGACCGCAACTGAATCCCCGAACTAGATGGAAATTTCCCAGCACGATCACAAAAAAGAGAAGCGGAAAGGAAAAGCAAAAAAAAAAAAAAAAAAAAAAAAAAAAAAAAAAAAAAAAAAAAAAAAAAAAAGGAAGAAGAAGAAGAAAAAGAAGAAGAAAAAGAGTCCATGGTTTCGAACCAACAACATCTCCAAGCCTCGCACCTCACCTCAACCGCGTCCAAGCATCTCCAGTTTCTAAAACTCACAACCTCAAAAGAGCGACCAAACAAGCAATTCCCCCTTGGAAAGGAAGACCCCCCAGAAAAAAAATAAATAAATAAATAAAAAAAAAAATAAGAAAAAAATCCGACTTCTCCCTCCCCAATTCCCATGTCCCAATTTCCTCCACACCTCATGGTTTGACCAGACCGGGTTCCACGGCGGCCCCCTGCCGAAGTAGTTTATCAGCAGTGCGTCGCCGCTCGACCACTTGTAGCATTGTGAGCTTCCGTGATGCGTTGAGAATCCAGAGCCAAATTCGGATATTTCTAACACATAAACACGTGCTCAATTACCAGAACAAAAACAAACATGGACATTTTGCGTGAATGGTCATTCATGCAAATTTCAGTCCCCATTCCAGGTAAGAATCGCATTTCAATCTTACTTACAAAAGCGTCATCCCTCCAGAATTCTTCGCGCCAGCTCTTCTTCCTTTCAAACTGGCAAACGATATGTCACCACAGCCGCCGGCTCATGTGCCAAAAACGGGCTGAAGTATCTGTAAGGTGGCACAGGACTCGGCCTAACCAAGCCCCGGACCGTCAAACTACCACGTACAGAGAGGCTGGGTTCCGGGTGTGGCTTGGCTGCGTGGAAGACAGAGACCTCCATGAGGCCAACTGCAGGCGGCTATTCCCTTGAGCTCGAAGAGCAATCCCCACGTCCAAGCCGTACGAGAAGCTTCATCCTCGCATCTACAAACTAGTGCCCTAGCTAATTGCACGTGGAGGGATGCAGCACTCATCCGTCCACCGAGCCATCATTGGAGCTGCGACGCCAGGTTGTCCGTCTCTCGAAGAATGTTACCTTCGCGTGGAAGGTTCATGCCATTCTTCTCGTTCGTGATGAATACTTCGTAAGACAAAAAGGCTGCTGAAAGTTGCCGTCAGGTCATTGGAATTTGAACCAATTTCGATTCAGGGTATTATAGCGCTGCAACTGTCGCCAAGGCCTCTGTCAACAACAATGAATTGAAGGTGCAACTTGTGTGGTTGAGATACTTCGTAGTGATGAGTCAGCCATAGTGAAATTCGAGAGTCCGATCTTGATCTTGAATTAGGCTCTCGTCTCGGGTTTCATCGAGTTTCAGGAACACTGAACTGCGCGGGCCGCAAATTTAGGTGTTGCCACAATTAAAATGAGAATTCTGCCCAACAACGCCGACAGCTTCCAAAGGTTCGTGGGAATTTCATATAAATTACTTGGGTAGTCTTTCCGTTCCGAAGCGAGGGGGATACTGGTTTCCTATGCAGCTCGAGTCGGGACGATAATTCGAATCCTGTCTGACATTGAATTAATATTTCCTTGTTCGACCTAGGTTCGAGTTGATCAATGTTGCGATGGAGGCTCTGAATGATATGTTATCATTTGATTGCAGCAAAAGCTATCTCGTATTATCTCGGTACGAAGTCGGTTCTTTCGCTCCACTGCTGATTCTGCTGATTCGACCCATCCTCTCTTCATATTCTACCCTGCAAGGATTACGACGACAATCGAAGCGGTCTTGGTGATCAAGTCGTTCTGGTTGGCCAGCGGCAGGCGCAAGAAACACAGTAGCCTTGGCGCTAAACCCCATACTGTACCGGATTGCGTGGCCTGGTCAGCCCAGTCGAGGCGGTGCCGGGCAATTTCTCCCGCCGCGGAAACACTAGTGGATGCCAATGGATCGTGGCTGCGACGAGTTGCGACGAGAACATGGAGACCCCTAAATTAGAACACACAAACTGGGCGTTTCAGGGTGTACGTACCTTGGATCCCCCAGGGCTGCCCAGGCCCCTTGGCGTTTCTTGTGCCTGGCCGAAAGGCCCGTTTGCTGCTGTCAGTGCTGTGCTTGCACTGTGTCGCGTGCAACACTGCCCTGGACGGAACAATTTGAAAGGTCAATGGAAGCTGAGCCGTTGCCAGCGAGCGAGAGGACGACGAGACGTATATGCGGCAAGCAGTGTACACAAGACGACTTATTGCCTATTCTGGAAGGATGGAGTACCAAGTAAATTAGTGTTAAAAAGTAAGAAAAACGAAGAGAGGCTCTTTTTGACCCGGCTCCAATAAAGGAGCAAGGACCCTTTCTCTTCTGTCGATGATACTTTTACTTCATAATAATATTCAGACATCCTGCCCCCTTGACCAAGCTTGCTTGCAGCCAGTCCCGTACGACTTTCGAGATAAACGAAACACCACCTCCTCCTTGGTATATTGATCGCGTGCCTCCCTATCTTTCCCTTTCCCTTCCGCTCTCCTTCTTCCTCGTCTCTTTAGTAGACTATCAACCAACCGACACAGTTGGGTATGATACTTGGAGGCTCCCTTTCGCCGCCGCACCAGACAGGCAACCCAAGTCGAGACTCTCTCCTTGAACCACTTACACAACCCCGAGTGCCGACACCGACTCCAACCATGGCGAATCCACGGAAGCCGTCCTCGAAAAAGGGCGCCATACTGGTGACCGCATCCTACGTCTTCGACTGGGTTGTCATCATCGCTCTTGCCATCGTGGGCTATATCATGGGCGACGTAACGCCGAACAAGCGCCCATTCTACCTCTCAGATCCAAATATCTCGTAAGGGAAACCCCAAAGCCAGAGGCTAATGCACTCACAATCTCGCCCAATGTCCCCCCGCTGACTTTCTCTCTTTCGTCTGCCTCTAGCTTCCCGTTTACGACCAAGGAAACCGTTCCAACCATGACATTGGTCATCCTCAACAGCAGCATCCCCATTGGCGTCATCCTGATCGTGTGCCTCATCTTCGTCCCCGGCTCAACAGTACCAAAGGGCACCCCAAAGTCCCTCATCTGGCGCCGGAAACTATGGGAGCTCCACGTCGGCTGGCTAGGTCTAGCCCTGTCCGTAGGATCCGCCTGGTTCTTCACCAACGGCATGAAGAATCTCTTCGGCAAGCCGAGGCCCGACATGCTCTCTAGGTGTAAGCCTGACCTGGACAATATCCAGAAATACATCGTCGGCGGTGGTCTTCTCCCCGGCGATCTAAACGCCCTCGTCTCCGCCGACATCTGCACGAACACCGATAAAGCGATTCTTGACGACGGCTTCCGCAGTTATCCTAGCGGCCACTCCTCGTCTGCTGCCGCCGGCCTTATCTACTTGTCCCTCTTCCTCGCAAGCAAGTTCGCAGTAACCCTCCCGTTCCTGCCCCCAACGTCCTCCGCCGCTCTGAATGAATCCTCGCTGTCCGCCTTTCCTTCTCGCCTGAGTCGTCATGCCGCCGACATTACCGAATACGGAGCTCTCGATCACAAGGACGACGGTACCTACTCTATTAGAGACGGAACCGTGCAAACCGCCGTCATGGCTGCCCGAAGACAGGCTGCCGCCCCGCCCATCTATCTCCTCGTCCTCGCGCTTCTACCGTTCTTCGCATCCATCTTCATCGCCGCGTCTAGATGGTTCGATTTTCGCCATCACGGATTCGACATCCTGTTCGGCTACCTCATGGGCACTATCATCAGCATCTACAGCTTCCGCTATTACCACTTGCCCATCAGTTCCGGTGCCGGATGGGCTTGGGCTCCCAGGAGCCCTGATAGGGCGTTCTGGGCCGGCGTCGGCTGTTACAGCTACGCAACTTATGACAACCACTCGTCGCCTTCAAGGCGGCCGTTGGATGAGGAGGAGGCTATTGAGATGGAGAGCACGAGGCGGAGACGGACCGGTCTTAGCCCAGATGGTCAGTCTCGCCTCGGGACGCCCCCGGATATGTGAAAGATGAGGACGACTCCTACTTCTTGAAAACGCGTTATTGCATTTTTCCATGTCTTCTTCCAGTCATCAACGCGGCTTGCATTTTAAAAGATTCCCCTCTTATTCCCCGGCAGTTTTACCGTTTTATCTTTTATCTTTTTCCTTTCTTTCTTTTTTGCTTGTTATGTCTCTATGTGCAGAGGGCGGTCAATTAGAGTCATGGTACGGACGGTCAGTTGATAGGTGCACATGGAGTTATGGTCGGCTCTCATTGAATTGCATAGAATGGGAGCATAGGGAACGGCGTTTCGGTTGTTACGAGTCCCTCATACATTTTAGTTAGCCAGTCTTGAAACTGTGTTTGCCAAGAGAAGCATTATTATTATCCTTCAACTCTATGAAGATAGTCTGGGTGACAAAAGAGATCGAGGCGATCACTTTGCTGCTGGCTTTTTAATAAAACACATTGAACCCGGTCAAAATCCCTACTAGACGTGAACATTACATTTCAATTAATCTAACTTGTCTGCATAGAAATCCCGTATGTGTGTATGTGTGTTTCGGGAGTCAACCACATGTCTTTTCGCGTCGCCCACTTAACCCTCGCACTTTCTTTCTTTTTCGATTTTGGCGTTCAACAAGGGGAGAAAATAACCAGAAAAAGAAGAAAAGAACCTATTCCGGAACGCCAAAGAGTCTCCTGCTGCGCCCCAGTCACCCCATAGATGTGCGGAGAAGGAGCTAGGAGGCCACAGCAGCATGTAGATGAAGTGGTAGATAGAGAATCAAGCCCCAGAAACCCTCAGCGACGTCGTCACGTAAACGAGAGCCAGGAGGGATGATAAAAGTGGCGCGTTCCAGGGAAAAAAAAAAAAAATCTAGCCAGCATTATTTAAGTTATTCGGCGCAACAAGAGCCCTCTCCTCCACCCCCTCAAACTCCACATCCTCATCCTCCTCCACCTCCTCCTCCTCATCAAAATCATCCCTAAACCCACTATCGACCTCCATCTTCCTTAGCCTCCTCCGCATCTCCTCGCGCTGATGATCCTGCCAGCGGATGAGGGCGGCCGAGGCGTGGACCTTGAAGCCGTAGACGCGGGGCACGTAGCGGTCTGCGCTCTTGGTGGGTACGAGGGTCGAGTAGACCTGGAAAAGGATGTTGTGGAAGGAGGTGCCGAAGTAGGCGCCGTCGATGCTGGCGTGGCGGGAGGATTTGGGGTTGTAGATGTCCTCGCATTTGGCGCAGTAGAGCTTCACGGGCTTGAGGTTGGGGACGTCGGAGAGGCCCATGGGGAGGAGAGGGTGGGAGTTGCACATGACTCGGGGGCATTTTCCGAATTCGGCTTTCTTGTATTTGTCGAGCTGTAGTGAGAGAGATAGCCGGGTTAGCCACGAGTTTATGTCAAAAGCGATAGAGACGGGGTTGAGGCAAGAGAACGAAGCCTAAGCAGACATCCCGCCACAAAGGGGGGAGACCAACCATCCGAGCTAATCCGCGAGTCGTGACAATATATCTCGCGTGCACTAGGCCGTAAAGGTGACGTGCCGACTTCTCGATCGCATCCCTCATAGAATCCTCGCAGTCGAGGTCGAACGAATCCGTCACGAGTTCCAGCGCATATTGGTAGTACTGCACCTCTGTGTTGAGACCGGTAAGGTTGAACCTATCCAGAATGTATTCCTCGTCGATTTCGCAGAAGTACTCATTGCCGCGGGATGACAGGAACTGCGAGGGAATGACAATCAGCGGGAAGATCTTGGATGAGCTTTGCAACGGCAGAGGTTCGTCATCGGGAGACGGGCTTCAACCTACCCAGTCGCGCCAATAGCTCGTATATTCGCTGTCAGTCTCGCTCACGAAGTCATCCATACTGAAGGACCTTCGTCGTCGGCGTGGGCGGCGCAAGGGCACAGGAGCCGCAGATCGATGAGAGGAATCGTGGAGGGGTAATTCCAGGAGGGGCGGCTTGTTTCGATGAGTAGACCGAGACGTGGGACTGCTACTCGATCGTGGAAAAGAACCGGAGCGAACCGGTCTGGGAAGAGTCGGGTAGCGTGACCAAGCCGGGGTAATGGCAGTTTGCACAAACCAAGGCTGCTTCCGATCGAACGGAAGAAGGTCGGTGACGGCGGGTGCGATTGAGGTTGGATGCGATATGCGATATCTCGTGGTGGTGGGGATTTTAGCTTTGCAAGGTTGTGGTTGATTTGCTGGCGGATTTGACAGGTCGAGGCTGACAGCCGCAGCCAGGCGCACACCCAATCTGGGCCCTGCCATGACTACCACAGAGTATGAGAATTGATACCATCACTGAGAAGAAAGGCACAAATATAAGATGGTCTCGGATTTCATCTATTGGAATTCTACAAGGCGAGGTATATTTATATCAGCTGATCTCTTTGGCATTCCTATGCGCGAACTAAACATCATGTACTCCGTAAAAGGTCTCGCCTAATCAGCGCTGGTAACGCTATATAAAATACAACCATCAGGCGTCTCATCCTAGCAGTCGATTTCCCTCTCGTCCTTAATTATATCGAATTTGTCTACTATGCCCAGCCCCTCAGCTACCCCCAAGGCCTGCCCCGTTAAGATGAAGACGAGCCCCCATCCCAAGCCTAAGAGCAAGATCATCACTCCTCCCCTCATCCGCCAAAGACATCTTCACCGACTCCATAGCCCCCCGAAGAATATTCCCCGTCTCATCCAACGCCGCCAAAAACCTCGCCAGCTCCTTACAAAGCTCCCAATCCTGCTCCCTAATCGCCCTCGAAAACAGCCTCACCGACTGCTCCGAGACCGACTCCGCTTCCTCCAGCGTGTGGAGGATGAGCAGATAGCCGCCCGCCGTCTTCGAGGATCCCCGCTGTAGGGACTCCTCGAAGAGTTCTTGGACGGGAGGGAGATAGGAGAAGAGGGTTTTCCACTGGCGAACTTCAGTTTTCCGCGTGCATTGTAGAACGATGTCGAGGTATTCTTTGAAGGAGGAGAGGAGGGAGAGCACGCGGGGCAAGATGGCCTCTTCGGGGCGCGGGGATGCGTCTACTTCGTCGTCGAGGACGTTATGGAGCAAGACCTCGAGGGCATGTGGGAAGTATTCCAGATTTTCGTATTGCTGCGCTAGATAGAGGGCTTCTGTCTTCATGTTCCGAACGAGATAATATCGAAGCATGTCCGACAAAAAAAGATGTGTCTTTAGAAAAGAAATGTTAGTATCGTGTTCCCTTTTAGATAGGCTTATAGGACCTGGTTGTTTACTTACCCTTATGTTAAAGCGGAAGAACGAGAAACTGATATCCCGCCGCTGGACAAGTTCCGACTCGACACCAAGAACGATCGCTTTGTCAAGAAGCATCGACAACGGATAGAAATCCATAGGAATATTAACCGTATCAGGCAACGCCTGCGAATGCTCCGCCGACACGGCATCCAGTACATCCTGAACCTCGCTCCAGACCTTGAGGCCATTCCCATCATATACCCACAGCGAGGACCGTAGATTGACCCCGCCGCTTACCGCAGTGCTTAACTGCAGCTGACCGTCATCGGCCTGCTGCTGCGGTAGCCCTAGCACGGAAAAGGGCTCGTCACGCATGTTGGCGTGGAACTCGACGTTCTGTGCGATAACTCTCATGTCATACTTGAGATTGCCCTCTTCAGACACCGACGGCCGCAACAGTACGAGTTTCCCATCGACAAGGAATAGCACCGAGGCGACGGTCACGTCTTGCGACGGATCCCCTTCGGCGAGGTGGCGCTCGGGCAGAATCCAGCTCAGCCCTCGCACCCTGGCTGGCGATCGCACAATTCCGTGGAATGCGATCTGGCCTACTTGAATCAGGTGCACCGATCCAGAAACGGGCGTAAGTATGAAGTGGTGGAGGAGGTTGTCATGTGTGTAAACCAGCACCGAGTCGTCTTCGCAGGATGTGACCAGCACGATTGGTGCCGGGATACGCTCGATGTGGAGGGCTTGGGAGTTATCCAGGGGTGCCTCCCTAGAATAGAGGCGGAGTTCGTATGATTTATTAGCTTCCACGGCAGCGACCAGAATATGCTGGTACCAACACATTCCACCCTTGACCTGGAATTCATTCTCCATAGCAGGATCGGTAAACGTCTTCCATCGTCCACTGTTCACGCTGTAGTGAGCCAGGCCCCTCCGCCCCGCCACAGCGACATACCTGCCGTCGGGCGAGATCACGGTACAGCGTATCGGCCACTGGTTCAGTAGATATAAGGACGGAATCTTGGCGGTGTGCCAGAGAAACGGCTCTGCCGATATCGTCGTCAAGTCCGGCAAGTCATAGCCCCGATACACCGAGACACTAGTTGATGTCTGGAGGACGGTACGAAATATGTTGGACGAGGTGTAGCAGCTCGAGACGGCACTTCGCGCCATTTCAAGAACCCGTATCGTGTCGTTGCGGTCATTGGTGAGCAAAAGCTCGGATGAGCCGCCTATCCAACTTGCGCCGTCTACACCCGCGAGCCACTCGTTCTCATCTCCCGTGCCCGTAGGAACGGCCTGGCCCACATCGAAGGTGTGGCTTCCCGTTTTTCCATATACGCTCCACATTGCCCACCCTCTCTCGAACCCGGCAAAGAGACAATACCCATCAGTTGAATATGCGAGTGTTGTGAGCTTCCCCGTTCTAGAGCTCGATACCGGAACACTATGTGTGTGGGATGGGGGGATATTACCGGAATAATCCTTCGCAGAGTAAACCCGTACGACTCCGTCCTTGCAGCCAACGGCTATTAGAGAGAACCTCGCGTTGATGACTGCCTGGAGAGCGCGACTGCCCGAGTCCTGGGGTTCGTGGAAACAGTGACCTTTGAACAACCGTTTTGCCTCCGACGACTCCGCCGAATGATTGGATGCCGATGCGGTCCCCGACGATTGGAGACGCTGGACGGCGTATACCTCACCGTCTCCGGTCACCCATGTCATCAAGTTCATGGGCCTGTCGTAGGTCATTTGGACTACAGTAGTTTTCTTATCGAGCCAATTCATGCGACTCAGTATTTCGGTGCGCGTCTGCTTCCCGGTCGAATCCGGAGACCATCGAATACATTGTATCGCCGCTGGCTTGCGCGTGGCAACGACCAGCTCGTCGTCTAACGCAAGGGCGCTTTCGATACCGGCATCGACCTTGATTACCATTCGAAAACGAACGCTCGTATCCTTTACCCCCGCCCCTTCCCCGGGGCCCCATAAAAACTGATCGGGAGTAAAGCCGCCCGAGGACCCAGCGTGTGTCTGTCGGCGTCTTTGCACATTGTGATAATTCGGGAAGTGTGGTCGGTAAACTCGCGCATCCGGGTCAGCGGCCATGGAGTAAGTAATCAAGTACCCAAGGCTGGTGCGTATGACGATGATCGCACCGTCCGGGCGTAACAGGAGGCCGATATTCTTTCCGTACGTTGCTAGGGAAGTCTCGGATCGGACGACAACGGCGAGGACGACGGTAGGCTAGAGCGGCGGGCAGAATCGAAAGTTAGGTCACGGTGTAAAACTTGGAGGGGAATCACGATAAAAACCCCTTTCATCTAGTACCTTTGTTTGCCAGAGTGTCATCGTAGTGGAGGTGATGACGGCGAAAATGTGGCCAGACCGCGAGACCCTGAGGGCTAGGATGGGCTCCTTAGTAGCGATGGCCCTGGGCGCATCAGCGTGCCCGGAGTACGGGGCTTCCACCGCGCCTCCGAAATCCTCATGTTCTATGGAGCGGACAGCCGGAGTTATGGGAGTGAGAGGTGTCTTCGGGGCCAGGTCATCGGCTTCGTCTGCATGTGGACCTTGTAATCGTTCGTTCGGGGGAGCGAGAAGGTTAGGAGACGCTAGATTTGGGGTGCTAGGATTCGGGGTGCCATCGTGAGAGATATAGATGGAAGTGGGAGCGATGTTGTTGCAGGTGGCGAAGGCTTTCGGGGTTCCAATGGGCCAATACATCTCGGCATCGAGGTGATGGCGCCTGGCGACAGAGCCAGCTTGGTTCGGCTTTGTAGTGCGGGAATGGCGACGGCGGTGGCGGCGGCGGCTAGTTTGATGGTTAGGGAGCACCGAGGTCGTTCCGAGGCTTCAATGTTCCTTTGGCGGTGAAAATGCCTTGCCGCGCCATTGGGGGAGTCGACGCGAGCACTAGACCGATGGTTGAGATGGTTGAGGGGTGGGCGTGGGTAAAGGAGGCTCTACTTCGTACTGGGCATGGGTTGAGCTGGCCCGTCCACCTCAGCCTTATATTAACGTTGAATTAGATTAGATTAGATTAGTGCCATCATACACACACCGCGAAGGAGTCCGCCTCCTTCTTCCAACTGCCTGATCAAATTACGAGACATACGGAGTCGAAAGCACAATTGTTATAAGCCAGCTCATATCAATTTCATGTATTAATATATTTCACTCCGAGTCGCGATATTCCGAAGGCCGAGATGGTTCAATTGTTGCCTCGCTGCTCAAAACTCAAAGTGTCTCTGTTACTCTTGACTTCCAGTTCTGGTGTTACGACCTGGCCCAACCTCATTGATGGAAAGAGAAGAACCTTCCGCCCAGCATCAATGGCCAATACCTCTATTCAATGATCAATTCGGCCTGTGTGACCATCTAATATTAAAGATAGATCAATACACCCACATTTTCATCCCTGCGCTTCTATTTCAACCCCGCACTCTACTATCTAACTGCTGTCATGGCTTCTCCTCCGGCCTCAAGCTCCGTGTACGGCGCCTTGCAAGGTCTCCCTTCTAATGTACTTGATGGGGTATGCGAGCACCTAACAGCAGCGGGAAAGCCTGGAAAACGTGGCTTATTCGCACTCTCCTTGGCCAGTAAGCAGCTCGCCATCGCGACGTCGAGATTCCGCCTTCACACGATATATCTCGAGGTAAAGGATGGGGGAACGCTGCGCCGGGATCTCGGAGAATGGCGACAACTATTCCAAGCCAGTAATAGAACGAGATACGCACGGCGATTGGAGATTCGTGGATATATGTCGCTAGATGGCGAGCAGAGACAGACTATCCGGGAGACTAACCATGACGACGACCCGTATAACACCGCTGTGTGGGCGGACAACGGCGACGATGACTTCTGGGCTCCTCTGCCCGTGAAGGCAGCCGATTTTTGGCCCTTCGACAAGGTCCCGACCGAGGAAGAAAAAGCAAGGGGAAAGGAAGCCTGGTCTCCCCTGATCAATTTCATTCCTAACTTCACTTACCTCGGAGATGTCGTGTACGCCTGCGGTACTCAAATTCCCGCTTCGCTACTTTCAGCTCTGAACAGCCATCCGCGGCGTGTCCGCCTGCACGTCCACACATTCAGTCTACGGAGCCTCTACCAGCCAAGGTCCGAACTTCACTATATCGATGCTGACGAATACCTTCTGGCTACTTCCCCGTGCCTGACCAGCGTGCGTGCTGTAGACTCTTCATCTGAGTATAATTCAGACGGCTACCCTAGCTTCAACCGAGAGGCGCTTCTATGCATGGTCTCTGGGTTGGCGCCTAATCTGAAATCTGTTTCAGTATCTTGGAAGCCGCTTGGCGCAACTCTCGATTCCGTGAATGCTAGCTTTCATCCAAAACCTACGTGGCCAGGGTTCTTTTGTGGGCATCCCGCTATTAACGCCGCCCAGACTCGCAAAGGTGCGCTGCGGGTTCTAGCCTTCAGTGGCCACAGGACCGTGTCCTCTTTGACGATAACGGACTGGCACAGCTATGTGGGCTTCGGCGCGCTACGCTCGCTCCACCTCTGTTCACTCGGCACCCATCTATCTGCACTCCGAGCTCTCGCGGCGATTTCCAACTCAGAAGGCTTCAAATCTCTTCGGTGTCTTACCATGTGGCTGTATGTCGCCGAAAGTCATGAACAAGACCAATTTGACGCTGCTGTTGCCGAAGTCCTAGCTTCGCTGCCCCGGCTTACCCAACTTGGTCTCGATGGCCTCTTCGCTGCCGAAACCTTTAGCGTCGTCCTCCGCTGCCACGGCGGTTCGTTGCGGAGACTTGGGCTTAACCAGGCACGCGGGAGCCAGCTCGAGGATGAGGAGCCGTTCGTGCTGACGCGCAGCCGTGTCGAAGCCCTCGTTCAAGCGTGTCCAGGTCTCGAAGATCTCGAGCTCCTTGTTCCCCGATCTCAGGGTAACGAAGACGAGGCACGCATTTATAGCGCCATTGGCGAACTATGTCAGTTGGACCGCGTGAGTCTACGCCTAGACTGCTCTAAGCCATATATTGATGGCGATGATGACGGTGGGGACGAAGGAACTATTTGGCGACTCGGCTGTCCTTCTAAGTACATTCGGGAAACCTTTATCAACGCCGCCGTAGGCTCCCATCTTGCAGAGGACATCTTCGATCGCATCTCCTCTCACGGAAAGCCACGCGCGATCAAGCTGCGGCCTGTATTTGCCGGTGAATTTCAAAGATCTCGAGGGCTGGATGGCGAGTTTGAGCTCATTGCCGATTGCTTGAAGTCGGGGTGGGTCCGGGACCGGGATGAAAGGTCAAGCCGTGACAAGGAATTTACCTTGAGCGAGCTCGGAGCTGCGGAGAGACAGGACGCGGAGGAGACATTAAAGGGCGGCGTAGGCCGATCTTACGAACCCATCATACGAAGTATCTGGCCAGACGCAAAGGCGAACACTCAGGCAGAGTGGAAGAGCTTCCCTCTGTGGAAGGGATAACGCAGAGGTGCGAAGCCGTAAACGCCTAAGATGGATATTAGGCAAGAGGAGGCTCCGATACGAGCAGTATCGAAAGGGGGACGGAGTCGTCCTGCGAGGCGGACTGCTCCGTATTGGAGTTTTCCGAGTCGACGGCTACGTGATGCGACTAGGAGGCGCGTGCTCTAGGACTACCGTCGGATTCTTGACCACGGGAAGAACGACGACGCCTACGACGGCTTTTACACGCACCAGCCAGCCGGACTGCACGTCAGCTGAGCCGAATGAATCCGGTACCATCCTAAGCGCCTGAGGGAGGCATTATCATCAAGAATCCTGACCCTACCGAGCCACTTGAGTCTACCCCGACGGAGCCCGAGGCCGACAGCAGAGTCGCCAACCTCTGCGGCACAGCTGAGGCGCTGCCGCCATCCAACCCATTCGGCTACGTAGTGGGCGGTTCCAACGACATCCTTGTGTCTGTTACTTGGGCCGTAGGACCCGTCGGCCTGCCCAGCCCAAGAGCAACGTGCCCGTTTTGCGCGAAGACTGCTGCCGCGACACGGTGCGCAGATGTAGGGGCACCGGGGGGGCTGGGAGAGCTTGAGCCAGACATGCTGCGGAGAGATAGATCACCGTGATGGTGGAGCGCCGGAACTCTCACCAGGTGGTTTTAGTGCCCGCAGTACGGGGGTGAGAGGATTGAAGCTAAGGAAGAGACGAGAAGGGGTTTTAAATAGAGGGAAAATTAAAACATGAAGGCTTCTAAGGGTTACATAGTACTCTTGTCCCTAAAGTTGCTAGAACTCGACGTTCATGCACTGACACCTGAGGTCGAGGCCTGTGCTGGCCGTGGTGCTGTGATCACTGGGACATCAAATGCTGGTGCTTTCAATTGCCATCACGTGCCCTGCTGTCTACAAAGTAACTACGTTCCTTCTAGTGTGCATTTGATGTACCTGCAAAGCAGGACCGACGAGCACATTGATCAATCGATAAACTAGAATTGAGGAGCATCAATCACTGCATTGATCCAATCCCTCGGCAGCACACGCCTTCACAGTGCTTGCCTCAGTTTTGACGACTTCAACATTCATACTTTCACCCAGCATCGAAAAGTAAAAACCAACTTGAAGTCAACACATTTATTTGCCTTCTGTCCATCACAAATCTGCGACATCCTCCTCGAGTCACCCTGAGATCGAGGCCAAGTCATAACTGATCACGACTAAGGCCCTCAAAACTAGGTGTGGTCGCCAGAAGACTTCGAAGCAGTGGTGGGCGTGTGGAGTGTGGAGGGGAGTGTGCCCATTCACTAGTCAGTGAGTCTTGAATAGGGATAATCTAGAGCCCTTCTTTCTAGGGTACTTGTGATCTTCTCGAGTTTACACCCTAAGAATTTGATACTCGAGCCTCAACCTGGTGGGAGCAGTTTCAATCACCATGGCTCCCGTGTTACGGCCGCGTCAAAGCTTGTCGAAAGACAAGTTCTCAGCCTACTTTGGTAACCTCAAAAGCACGACATACCATGATCCAAGTTCTACAAGAGGGGGCGGTGTTATGTCCCATAGGTAGGTGGAAAGCCTTGTCCATAAGTCGAACTCGAATTATGCCTAACAGCACCTTGTATAGTTTGAGGTCGATCTCTTGGAATCCACTAGGAACCCTGGTTGCTACTGGGGCCGCAGATAAGACCCTCCGAGTTTGTGAGTCCATCACTGTACTTCCCCGCGTAGTAGAGCCCAAGTTCAGACTGACCGGCTCTCTTTGTTAGGGAATCCCGAGAAACCTAATGCTCGGTTTTCTACCGAGCTCAAGGGGCACTCTGCTCCCATAGAAAAAGTAGCATTCAACCCTGTCAAGGATGCAGAGCTTTGCAGTGTCAGCAATGATGGCATTGTGAAGTTTTGGGATGTCAGGACCAAGAACTGTGTGAATGAAGTTAGAGGCTTGGGTGAGGCATTCACCTTAGCCTGGGCACCCGACGGTGGCTCACTGATTGTCGGAAACAAGGTTGGTACTATAATTGTCGCCTCCTCCATGAGGAGACAATACGTTGAACTGCATGCCACAAGCGCGGCTGGCTCATGGAATTTGCTTGTTCTTCTGGTATTGAAAGAGCGAAACAAAGGATATTTCTAACATGAATCATCTCTAGGCCGATAATCTGTTCATTCTCTCACCAACCTCAAATAACCCCATATCATCTCACCAGCAGCCCTGCCAAACAAACCAGATATCCTTCTGCTGGAGTGGACAAAAGGTATTTGTGACGACGGGAGAGGGCAAGACACGGATCCTGTCATATCCCGACCTCGAACCTGTTCTTCATCTGAACTACAAGGGTCAGCCTCGGACTGAGTTTATGTTACATGGCCACACGTCGTCATGCCTGACCACCGAACTCCAGCCGACTGGTAGATATTTGGCCACTGGCGGGTCGGATTCTATCATTGCGCTTTGGGACACCACCGACTGGATCTGCCAGAGGACGATAACTAACATGGTCGGGCCTGTACGAAGCATAAGTGAGAACTTTTGCACATCCCCCGCTTCTTCATGCTTGCTGGCTCGTGACTGGACCAACTGACCGCATATTTAGGCTTCACCTTTGATGGCAGTTACGTAGTGGGTGGAAGTGACGAAGGTACGTGATTGGGATTTCGGATTAGCACTCCCTAAGAGCATCAGACTAATGACGTGGACAGGCTCTGGCCTGGAAATCTGCCATACCGAGACCGGGGATCTGGTTCACAGCTATAAGACGGCAGGACCCTGCCCCATCGTTTCGTGGGCTCCAACGAGATACTGCCTGGCGTATAGTGACCTGGGCGTTCTACGGATTGTCGGCGTAGACTCGGACCGCCGGTAGACCAAGAGTTATACATTTCGCCTAGTTTTTTTCGACCAGGCGAAGTCCAGGAGTGCTTCCCAACCGATCAAGAGCGGCACGAGAATACCAGGGCGTTTGCCATTCCGTGGCATCCGGAGACCATGGGGAAAGGCGTCGCTGCGCCGTCAGACAGCTTGGTTCCAAACATAGGCGCAAGATAATCCAATGGCATGGCCACATATGAATGAGGCGCTGGACGAAAGCGGGGTGAAGCTTCCTACAAGGACTGCCGGGAGACTGGCAGCTTTGCAGATGGACTGTTTCTTCCTCAAAGAATGTGTGTCCAAGGCAGACTATGATGGCTTGCTTGCCAGCTGTCACTCATGGAGCTGGCCTTGTGATGACGAATTGTCTTGTCGTGTAGAGTGGAGTGGTGCGACCTGGAAGTACACTGCCTGCAATTACCTTGATTTCGGGGTTAAGCTTTTTGCAAAGGTAACAACGCGTCGTCGGCAAACTTGATGAATGTGTGCACGTATAATATACACAGACCCTTACTGGCCAACGGGTCAAGTTCTTTAATTTCCATGTGCGTGCTCTTCATGCCTCTAAAGTCGAGGGTGGTATCTTGGTCCCAGTGTTAGGAGATTCCTCTGCATGATTACTCCGTCCTCAGCTTCCATCATATACTTCCAGAGTACATTTGTGGTGAACCAACGCTCGATTCTGTCATGGTGGCGGGTGCGGATTCTATTAATATCTCTTTGGTAGCATAGTTTGGTCGTGGGCACTGCATCTGTACAGAGACAAGGTTGGGATTTGAGGGGTTAAAATGAGATCTGCAATGCACTTTGATCCCGACCAACGACAAAGTACCTTTACCAAAGTGGTCGATGGAACTCGTGTTGTGAACTCTGGCCTTGGGACCCTTGACTGAGCTTGTTGGACGCTATTTTGAGCCTCTCCCTTGTCACAATCCTGGGCATAATAACAACTCGATTGTTCTCGACCGCAAGGAGAGAAGGTATTTATTAATAGATCAAAATAGAGTGTCTTCTTCAGAACATCGTTGAAGGGTTCTCGGGGCATGGATGAAATTTGAAGTACACAAGGAGTACGGACGGGAGGTACATCATATAGAATTTCTCGATTGGGTGGTCTGCACAGGTACGAAGTACTTTGCTGGGTATTATTAATGCGCCGTGGCTGTGGTTGAAAAGGAGTACAATTGTACTAGACTCGAGCAGCATTGAGAGAGCAAGTTACCTTTGACCTGACCGACAAGTACATCGTAGTGTACTATCACCCTGAAAGTCAAATCCACCGCGTCTTCCCGAGCAGCACCGGCGTATTCCTCGCATTCATGGGGCTGTGTCGGGAGAACTGATTGGCGAGGGAACGACCCTGAAAGAAACTGCGTGGTGGATGGAACATGAACTCTACCAAGGCATCACCACCGGTGCTACTGCCACGACAGCATATTTGGTTGGCACCCTCGCGAGATAATACCCAATTGTTCTAAGAATATGCTCCTGCTCTGGGAAATCGGTTTGATGGTTCAAGGCGGAATAGCTGGCTGCGAGCCTGAGAGCCTGAGAGCGCTCACACCTCTGAGCTCTGATGAGGGCAACAAGGAGCACATCCTACCTTCTTGAGGATGGAGAAACCCGGTCTGCGTGGCTGCATGCTTTTTCCAACTTCGTACCAACGTGAACGAGCGTAGTACCAAGATAGGCAGCAAGATGATGATATCAACCCCAAATGCAAGAGGCAGAGCAGAAGCAGTCTGAGAGTACAAACCCAAGAAGTACCTTTCACTATCGCTGGGAGAGGGACAGTGAAACAGTGCCAACGAGGTATCCACCACCCACTCAAGAGTCCATCAACACTGTGTAGCAACCACCGGGGGTTCTCTGTTGAATGTTGACTTTCTTTTATCAATATCCTTGGTGGAGTTTGTTGTATTGTACTAGCATTTACTTGAACGGAAATGTTAAGTACTGTACTTCGTAGGAAGACGGATTGAATTGTACAGTCTCATTTTCTGGTCCATTTTCATGGCACACCCTTACAAGTTGCTACTTCGTGCAACCCCCCTCTCCTTTGCCCTTTTTTCGTGGTCGAGTCCAGTGGCTGGTGGATCCTGATTGTGACCGCGCAGAAAACCAAAGTCAGGCCTTCCATTTTTCAAACTGGTATTGCATGTCATATTAGGCAATGCAGAATTCTAGAACACGCTTCCTCAGGATAACGAGCTTACACGCCGCGTGAACGAGAAGACGACGACATAGATTACCCGCGACGACTACCGCCGCTATCGACGATAACGACGACGACGACGACGACGACGACGACGACGACGACGACGAGCTCCAACAGAGCATCACCCACTTCAATTCGAGCCCATTCTCCGGACATCACCTGTGCAGCCCCACCGTCATTCCGACTTCTTTTGCGCCGGTCTGACCTTGGCGATTTCTATACGCCCTTGTTTGTTCCTTCGAGACGTGGGTTTTGTATGGTTCTCCATCATCGCTTTGTCGGTTTGGCTAGCCCTGGTGCCGCGACTGTCGTCACCGTAACCCCAGACGGACCTACCGACTCCCCCGATCGAGCCTTTGTTCGCACATCCGCCCCGTGAATCCCCCGTCTCACCACCTAATCCATTGCCTTGTTCCCCGAGAGACCCCGTGGATATGTCCTCCAGCACGGCAACTCCTCCCGAAAATGACGTCGTGGAGATCCCGCCCCCGTCGCAGAGGCGGCCTCGCAGCCCCAACGCCGACGGGGCCGTTCGCGAGCCGACCGACAACTCCAGCGTTCCGAAGCCGAAAAGACTCGCCTGTATGATATGCCGGAGGAGGAAACTAAAGTGCGATGGCGTGCGCCCAAGTTGTAGTACCTGCTCCCGACTCGGTCACTCCTGCGCGTACGACGAGGTGCGGAGGAAGAGCGGACCCAAACGGGGCTACGTGAAGGCTTTGGAGGAGAGACTAAGTAAGAACGATGCCGTTCTCCCAAAGCCGTCATTCCGTATTCTAACATACGACCTGCAGAGCAAGTAGAGACGCTTTTGAAGACGCAAGAACCCAACGCATCCCTCGCAAACCCTTCCAAATCTATCCCGATTCCCCTCGAAAATGGCGTTGGCCGGTCTCAACCGCCGGGCGCGCCAACGAACTTCGCCGTTCCGAACCCGTCCATCCCGATGACGAGCGACCAGGACCGGTGGCAGTTTAACGGCGAGTCTCCGCAGACCGCCGCTGTGGAGGAGTTCAACTTCAACGGCAACGTGCCCATGAATATGAACAATATGAATGGCACATTCACTTGGGAGATGATTGGGTTAGGTCTTGAGGAGCCGCTTCCTACACAAGACACTATCGACGAGCTGTAAGTCAACACTCAAGATAGCTTCAACTCCTTCCCCCAAACGATATCCCCTCTTTTTACTCTCTTGAAATGTGGACATCCTAGCAGATAGATGGCTAACTTGTATGCCGACTACTAGACACCAACTATACTTCGAAAAGATCCATCCATCAGTACCGATGATCCATAAATATAGATATCTTGCCGCTATGAACCTGTAAGTGCAATTCCCCCGGGTACCCGCCGCCGCCCAGATGGTCTAGTAATTTTGCCCTACTAACCCGAACTAGAGCCCCCAACCAACGGCCTCCGGTTGCATTGCGATACGCCATCTGGACATTAGCATGTTCCATCACCGACAAGTACAGCGATTTGAAGGACCTCTTCTACCAACGGGCGAGGAAGTATGTGGAAGCCGACTATATCAAGGGTTATGGAGAACACATGATATCCGTGGCCCATTGTCAGACCCACGTTCTTCTCGCGTGTTACGAACTCAAAATGATGTACTTCCCAAGGGCGTGGATGAACACGGGTGCTGCCGTCAGGTTATGTCAGATGTAAGAACTAACACCCCCTTTCCCTCGTTTGGCTGGTTTATATTCGATGGTAGGAATCTGTGTAGCTGATAACATCTCGTTCGGCAGGGTTGGACTTCACCGGTTAGATGGTGCGGGTCTCGACGTGAAGCAATGCCTACCACCGCCTAGAGACTGGACGGAGCGCGAGGAGCGGCGGCGCACATTTTGGATGGCCTTCTGCGAGGACCGCTACTCGAGCATCGGAACCGGCTGGCCCATGTCGGTTGACGAGCGGGATATCATGACGAATCTGCCGGCTTCGGAAGAAGCTTTCGAGATGAGCCGTCCCGAGCAGACCCAATCCTTGCAAGATGCGATGAGCCCTTCGGGCGCCACAAAGCTGTCCTCTTTTGGGAGCATAGTGTTGATGGCGAGCCTCTTCGGCAGGAATCTAATCCACCTCCATAGGCCTGATCCAGATGACAGGGACCATGATCTGAATGGTGAATTCTGGAAGCGACACAGGCAGATGGACCACATCCTGCTCAACACGTCACTCTGTCTCCCGCCTCAACTGAAGCTGCCGGCTGGGATGAGCAACCCTAACATCGTCTTCACCAACATGAGTATTCACACGTCAACAATATGTCTGCACCAGGCTGCGATCTTCAAGGCCGACAAACATAAACTGCCAGGCTCCGTTAGCTCGGAGAGTAAGGTCAGGTGTATAACGGCTGCGAACGAGATCGCCAGCATTATGCGAATGATCTCTCACACAGATCTTTCTTCGGTACGTTGCCGAGAAATCCGGGGGACACTCCATTCAGCAGAGCTAACGTAAGAACTCGAAAACAGATCAATCCTTTCGTGTGCTTCTGCCTATACGTGGCGGCACGCGTTTTCGTTCAGTACCTTAAGAGTCGCCCAGACGACAGCCAAACGGCCGACTCGCTGAGGTTCCTTCTCTCGGCTATGAACGCGCTGAAGAGGAAAAATCCACTCACCGAGTCGTTCTTGGTTCAGCTCGATGTCGATCTGGAAGCTCTTGCGATGAGGATTCCGAAACTGAAAACTGCATTTCCCCGTAGTACCGATAGTGTAAGTGGCAAACGATTCTCTTTCTCATCGTCCCATCTCCGAGATTAACACATCTAATGCTAGCCTGCACCAAAGTTCTCGGCTCCAAGTAGCGACGCTGTGCGGAACTGTGATAACCCAGACGGCGTCGGCGGTATTATGGCGTATCGAAACGAATGCCACTTCATGAGGGCCGAGGAGGATGACGCCGATCCCAGGAACGCGCCGAATATCGTCGACCCGGAACTGGAGAGGCAGAACAGCACCAGCACCGGTTTGACGCCGGAGGGCCAAAACTTCGGAACCCAATCGTGGATGGCGGAGCAGCAAATGGGCCCCGCTCGCGAGGCTCATGGCATGCCGATGCAAGGGATGTCGGTGATGCAACCGGGATCAGCGGGGATGGTCGGCTTCGTCCAGAGCGAAGGTAGCGGCGACTCGAACGATATATCCGTCTCACCCGGCGCGCAATCCAGCGGACCCACGCCGAACTCGAGCCACGCCTCCGACCCTAGCAAGAGTCGGTCCGCGGGCGGTCAAGTCGGCGGTTCCGGAAGCAACTCGTTCAATGCCAGCCCCGCACCCACGCACCAGACCATCCCTTCTCAGCCGGGAGGAGTCGATGGCGCGCCGGCGAACTTTTACGGCGCGAACGCCTTCGGCATCTCGAATCCGGGGATGGCTCCGAATCAGAGGTACGCCGTGCCGCAGCCGGCGATGGCGGATTTCGGGATGGCCAATGGCTGGAACGATATACCCGGTCAGCAGGGCATAGAGCCCGTTGCGGAGGGGGTTTTAAGGTCGCTTATGAATATGGGGCCGATGGATGCGATGGATCTTTCTTCCTGGGAATCCGGGAATTAGAACTCGGCCGTCCCTTTGGCACCCGCTACCTCCACCCACTCCCTCGCTCCGTTAGACCCGTCTCTCCACACACAGGGCGCAATGGCTTTTCGGACTTTGTTAACATATTTCCTGGGCATTTCCCCTCTTTGCTCATCTTCGCTGATCATTCATTCACCTCGAAGGCGAGGTTTTCGACATATATCCTGCTGTATCTACGGTTTTCTTCCTCTCTTTTTTTTCTTCTTCTTTCTTTTTCACTCCCCCCTCTTCTTCTTCTTGGCATACCTACGTGTATCATCATGTCGAATTGTGTATTTATTTCTGGATTTCCAACGCTATTTGGACAGGGAAGGCGAAGAAGGACTCTTTTTGTTGAACAGGTTGCTTCGACGGTCATCGTTGACCGAAAGCAAAAAAGAAGAATTTAATGGATGGGCGTTGTTGTATTTGGGTAACGGTACTGGAGTTTTTTTTTTCCTTTTTCATTTTTTAAATGTTGTCATTCAGATCTTAACCGATCGATTCTTGTTCTGAAACTTGAAGTAAAATAAAATGACAATCCAGAAGCTGTCCAGAATGCCTTTTTCTTCCGTATCCACCAAGTTCTCCCTCGTATTATTTGAGCTATGTATAGATCCGAATTTGAATACCGACGTTATTGTACATGATTGTAAAGAAACCCGCAAAGAAAGTGAGGCCAAGCTGCCATCTATCATGACGTTGAAAAAAAACATGCCTCCTCTGGATATAAATAATCTGTACCACACCTCCCGCTATATCCTTCACAAAGAAAAAACCGCCTGTACCTCTCCCCGAATCCCTAGGGCTGACTATCGTCGCTCGTCCGCGACGCATTAGCCTTCTCCCTCCTCTTCCTAAGGAACTCCTCCCACTTCCCCTCAATCGTAATAACCTCACCCGCCAACTTGGCCTTCTGCCGGCCCTCGCCCAGGTCCTCGAGGGTCTTAGACTCGAGATACCGCTTGCCGTCCTCTTCGACGACCCATCTCTGCGGATCGGGGAGGTACGCCCACGAAAAGACGGCACCGAGCGCGACGAACGAGCCGAAGAGGAGGAAGATGAGGCCTTGCTTCGTCGGGCTGTCGTACCATGCCTTGATTCCGGCGATGATGAGGACGGCGATGATGCTGCCTATCTTGCCGGCTGCCGCGGAGATACCGTGGCATGTGGCACGGTAGCAGGTGGGAAAAATTTCCGCAGGTATGATGAAGGTCAATGTGTTGGCGCCTGGTGAAAGGAATTAGAAAATCTCTTTCGAACGACAATTTAACGAGGAAGAAGAAAAGAAAAACAGAGAAAAAAAGGAAGGAAGAGATAAGAAAAGATTCGAATATCCGAATCAATGCCTTCCGAATTCCGTGGGTACTCACCAAAGTTAAACATAAAGTGACAAAAGGCTACAAATGCCACTGTTGCCGGCGCTCCAGGACGCCTATTCACTCCGTAATACACGCAGCCCGTGATGACGAAGAGAATCGCAAGGACAAAGAAGGATACCGTAAGCCAAAGCCTTCTAGGGATCCTATTCACACAAATAATGAACGCAATGCTTCCAGCAATCGAAGCAACAGAGACGGTTAGGAGATACTGCTTCGTCTGTTCCAGGAGGACATCGTAAAGTGTGTTGCATGGCTGGGTTTTATCAGTCTGCCAGACCGGAAGGCCATTTTCCCGCCAGTAGGGGACAGTGGAGTTGCCGCCGGGAAGAGAGGAATTCCAGCACGGGAGTGATTCGTTCAGTTCCAAAGCTCGGGTTTCCGCCCACATGTCGGATAATGTTCCTCTATTGTCTAGGGAGAGGCCGTAGAACGATACGTCGAGTAGGAACCATGTCGCGGAGGTGCCTAAAGACTTATTTAGAACAGGGTATTCATGCCGAAGGGGCCAGAAATTTCTGCCTTTTTTCCCCCCATTCTCATGACGTACCTAGAAGATAGTACCAATTCCCTTCCTTGATAAAGTACTTATACAGGTCTGCCTTAGAAAACTGCACGGGCATGGGCTGCGACGGCGCGTTCTGGCGGTTGCTGAACATGTCCCCGTTGGCCTGCATGGCGAAGCCGTTGACACTCTCGGGAGGTGCACCGTACACTCGCTGGGTGTTTCTCAAAGCGGTCCCGGCTTTATTCTTAACCTCCAAACTGTAAAGACCGCAATCGTAAAGGAAGAAGCGGAAGATGATGGCGAGCAGCGCAGGGGCGGCACCGGATCCGATAACGATACGCCAGATTCCGTCGACGATCTTCTTACACTCTTCTTCATACTTTGTGTTCAGACCGCATTGCATGGCCTGAAGACCATACATCTTCTCACGGCCAAGAAGGACCCACAACCCAACCAGTTGAGCCAGGGCCTGGCCGACGGGTTGCATCATGAAGACGGATGAGAGCATCCGTCCTCTTGACCTTGTGCTTGACCATTCTGATGTAATCACGGCACTGAGGGGGTATTCACCTCCGATCCCTATTGTAAAGGTTAATGGAATGGGAAGAGATGCTTGGAGATGAGGTACGGGTACTGACCGATCCCCATTACAAACCGCCACTGCGAACCAAGATTGTCAGCTGTCACCAAGGTCTGAGAAGCGCAAGGCTTGTCTGAGAAACATACCCATGAGAAGAGGGCCAAAAATGACATATCTTGATAGCCATAGCTGCTCGTAGCGACACCAATGGTGGAAATTATGACAAGGATTAGTTCGATTCCGTATAGACGAGTACGTCCGTAGAAATCGGCAAGGAAGCCGAAGAGGAATTGGCCGATGACGGAGCCGACCAAAGTGCAGAGATTGATTATTAGGCCGTGCCATTCACCACCGTTAGGCCAATACACGAACGCAATAGAGGCTAAGATCACGTTCGTCGAGAAGAGGTTGTAGCTGTGCGGATGCGTTGGGTGTTAGAAAGAAGGATGGCCTTGGTCAATCGAATGGGACTGGAGAGAGAAGATGGCGGGGGGTTCGCATACGAGTCGGTCAGGAAACCCGAGGCTGCGACGCCCCAAATGCGAAGGTTCCACGAATTCAAGTCTAATTCATATCTCAATTGACTCCTATCCTACAAACGAGAGTAAGCGGATGCGCTCGTTCGGTGCGTGGGGTCGTGAAGCGTGAAATCGTGGTGGTCGAGGGCGAGGACCAGGACGAACGCGCTGTTTCTGCGCGTCAGAGTGAGTGGGAGGTCGCGGGCCACTTACCTGGCGATCCTGTGGGGGTAGAGCGGAGCTGTCAGACCCCAGAAACCCGCGGTTATTCCGCCTCGTCAAGTAGTCCATGAGAGGCGAAAAAAAGGGCCGCAAATGGGCCGGGCTCTAACTGGTTGAACAGCGCAAGCAGTGTGTCTATCGGCGAACTGGATGGGCCAAGAGCTGGGGCGGAAGGGAGCTCAGAAGGAAGGGATCGCGGTGACGGCCACATGTGCGCTCCCATCGATGCTCTTTTTTATTCTTGTTCTTCTGCTGCCCAAACTATTTGACAAGCGCGGGAATCGGACTGGGGGGGTTCGACGGGATTTTCAATGAGAGCTTTCGAATCATGGAAAGCCAGGATGGCAGCCACATGGGACACCTGACATCTCCAAGCAAGCAAGGTCCCCTTTTTAGTTATCTCGACTAGTGGCTCGGCGTCGATGCAGGTTGGAGTCGTGTGAGGCGCGGGCAGCTAGTAATTGCAGTGAGTGCTCTCCTTCATAAGGCTTCCTCACGGGACGAAGTAGTGTGTGTGCGCACTATGCTCAGCCTACAGAGTTACCAGGGTCTGCAGAAGGGAGGGGGACACAGAATAATTCGAAGCTGCGGGCAAAGAGGACGGGACGGTTCGATCGGTCCAACGCACCAGCGCAGGCTTACCGTAGGCGTCGTGCTGGAGGGATCAAATACAGCCAAATATTGATGCAAGGATAGAATCGAAGGCAATAGTAATAATACTCGCGAAGTATGGAAATACTTCGTACTTCGTACCTTCATATCAATCCCGCTCCTGCCAGTCTTGGACTCCAAGGCTCTTCCTGGATCGCAGATGTACTTGGGTCTTGTACTTGGAGCACGAGCAGGAACACAGGGCCCCAGTTGCATCAAGGATTGACCAATCGACAAGCATGAGCGGGGGGGCTTAATTGCCATCATCCCAGAGCACACAATGTCGCACACACGTGGGCAACTGGACATCTTTATAAGGCCTGAACTTTACTTCATTTACTCTGGGCAGGGCTTCCCGAACCATCGAGGGGTCTTGGCGGGCCTGATGCTTCTTTCTAAGTTTATTAACATCGAGGATTTTTACCGGACCAGGTCGTTGAAGCTACACTACGCTGCTTCATGCTTCATACTTCGTACACTACTTGTAACCGGACAGTCCGACCGGAGATTTTTCCAATCGGCACCTACTATATCCTACACTCCAGAGGGCTCCGTAGGAGGATTTGAAGATATCCCATTTGCACGATGTACATTACAAAAAGAACATAGTATGCATCAATTTGTACACTACTCATGCCTATCGCTCCATCTATCCTTGCCGCACGGCGCATCCTCTCAACGATCAGGCCAGGTTGGGGATAGTAAGAACACTAAGCACAAAAAGTGTGCTCTTGCCCCCGTAACCCGGTACAAGAAGGGCAATTTCTTAGGTTCGGTTTCGGCTCCCTGGGGACGCCATCGAATATCGCATTAACATGCAGGGTTGGTGGAACCGGGAGACTGGAATTGGCGTCAGGCCCGTGGGACTACTAAAATACATGGAACGGGAGCGGAGCTTTCGCGGTTCCGAGGTTGATTTTGATCCAATTTTGTTGCTGCCCATGCGAAGAGCACCTCTCCCGACTTTGATCAACTTCGTACGACCCGCGGGAAAAACGCTGCTCTTTATTAGTCCCGAGTTGGCCACTATCCCGATCACGAGAATGAAAGCTGCAAGTGGGCAGGCATCAATCAATCGATCGATCGATACGCGTCTTGGTACAAGAAATTCTGCCTGAGAGCAAATCATCAAGGCACCGGCCGTTATTAGGGCGCAGCTTGTGTGGGAGGAGCAAGGCTAATTATGCGTACTTCGTAGACCGGGAAGAAGTTGCCTACCCTGGTACCACCAGTTGTAGTATGTACAGAGGGCCCGCTCAGGTGGAAGGAGACCCAGGAGGAATTTGAAGGAAAGAAGGGAAAAAAACCGAAAGGGCTGTCGTTGATTCCTTCTCTGGCTGGTCTGTGGTCTGGGTTACTAGCGTGGAAGAACGAGTGGCAAGGCTTGTTTCAACCTCGTGGCTGTGGAAAGACCTATCAGTGGTCGGAAATATGTGGAGGCGGAGAGAGGCTGTTGGTGGGGGGCAAACCTCAGCCTATTACGAAGTACTGTTTTCGGTGTAAGCCAAACGCAAAACGGAAAGAACAATCTGGGCCCCTCCCTTGACTCCCTCCTAAGACTCCCTTGTCCCTTTCTGCCTTCCGAAGTATGAAAGTACACTACAAGCTACAAAGTGCCATTGCACGAACCCAAACCAATTGATGTGGATCTTGACTACACAATTGTTACAATGAGCTGTCCCCCTCCAACCCCACGCAAAAAAAGTTAAGTCCCATTGACCTCGTCTGTCATTGATGTCGTGCTTCGACGGAGGGTCCTTGAGGGAGGGACCGTCCCCAGCCAAAAGCCAAAGCATTCGATGATTACGTTGGTTAGTGTATACAAATAACCATATCACGAAGAAGCCACACTACGAAGTACTGCTGTCAAGCATCAATCAAAGTTCGAAGCTTATACCCGGGGCTTCCTTGCCTTCCGAAGTAGAGTCGCAGGCTAACGCTGTCGTGTCCGTCAGTGTCTTGGAGCCGGAGGAGAGGAACCAACCGTTGCTGCATCTGCTGGTTGCGCACTGAGCTGACGCCTCGTCCCTTCCCCAGTTTTATTACTTTTTCTTCTTCTTTTCTTCACCCTGGCGCTCTCAGTCCACCACTGCCGGTTGAGCTACCCGTTTTGTCTCTTCACATTCGCAAATCAAGATCGCTATCGCAACCATCGTGAAGCCCTCAACTCTTAACCCTCAATGCTCAACCCTTCCCCCCCCCTCCCCCCGACTGTAAGCTGCCCCCCGGTTCAAACCTGACCCCCTCGTGGTTTCCTTGGTCGTGACCAGACCCACATCGCCGACTATCTGAACCTTCGAAGTTACTTTGGCACACGCACAACTACAAGCACACGCACTCGCACTCGCTCTCTCGCCCCTTCCCTGACTCGTGGAGCATCTCGTGCGCCCACGTTAAGACGGTAGGAAACGGAAACGGAAAGAGAGGCCGACACGGGTACATATAAACCGGCCCGGATATACGAAAAGTAGCGTGAACTCATCTCTGCGTCTGCGTCTCTGCCTGCCCCGCCTGGTCACCTCAAAGAGCAGGAACAGCAGGAGCAGGAGCAGGAGCAGGAGCAGGAACAAGGTCCATGTCCATTCGCATTAGCGGGGCATTCTACTTACTGCTTATCTCCTACATACCGCACGCCTCTCTTTGGACGTAAACTCCCACCACCACCACAACAACAATCCGCAGCCAGCAGCCATCAACCAGTAGCCACCACATCTGAGCTGTCTTGGCTGACGGATGCGCTTGTCTCAACGTGCGTCTAACTGCCCGTCTCCTGCGCACGCTGTCAAATTTGTGGCCAGATGCCCCGATGAAGCCTGGGGCCCTGTCCCTCAACCTGCGGCACCCGCATGCCTCCCACACTGCAGCTATTGGTACTCGACATGGATCCTGCACTCCATACCAAGACCTCGCCCTCTTTCCAGAAGTATTCCCCAGTTTCTTCGCCATTGAAATCCCACGACACTATTCCTTCCGTGCCCTGCGCCGCCGAATGCCTGATACCTTCGGTTGCCGATAGACCCCCCATCTCTCAACCTTCTCCTGCCCTCGCGAATGAAGTCGGCCCAACCCCCCGCTGTCGTCCAGCGTCAACCCGCAACCACCCCATCGCCTTCCCGGGGAACATACCTCTACTCTCCTCCGGCCCGAAGATCGCCACCTCTCCATCTCGCTACCCGGGACCACTCGCCTTGCGCGACCCTTGCCACTGCCTCGAAATCACCAGCCGCTATGCCATGGACACCCTCTGACTCAAGAAGCATCGACTCGTACCGGCATCTCCAGAATAGAAAGAGGAGAAGAGCCGAATTAGACGGAGGAGGAGGAGCTGCCAGTGTCCCAGCTCACTTCTCGTACGCCCTCGAACCGGGTAGATATTTACCTACACAACATGGCTGGCTCCTCGTCCTCATCCTCCTCGTTTGCCACATCCTCCCAAAGCCGCGTCCCCTCCAACTCTCAGCCTTACGTCAGCCCTCTGGACTCGACCTGGACTCCTACGTCGGGCGCTTCTGGAGGCTCTGCCGTCTCCGCACTCAGCTCGCAAGGTTCTCAGCCGACCTCGCTCGGCCCTTTAGACCTTGGCCCTCCCGGATATGAAGCCACAATGTATATATACTCCCTTGACGCCTCCGCCAATTTTGGCGCCCTTAGAGAAGAAAGGAAAATGCTGATATACTCGTGCCATACTTGTTAGTACCTTGTACGAGAATACATCGAGAGAAAAGACAGTATACCTCGGTCCGTGGGAGGTGATCGGGTCTCACAACCGCCGCGTAGTGTGGCAATGCACCTACCGGAACGAACGCCTCGAGCATTTTGGTATGTTGAATCAGAAGAGCGAGAGCTTCAGGGTTATTCCCAGCCATGGCCATACTGCCCGCCCAACCGCACGCTCCTCCAGCTCAAGAACATGAACTGACGCGAAAAACAGTTCCGATGGAAGATGTCTACCCTCATACTCTTCATGCTCGCCACCGACCCTATACCGACGCCGCCGATATGGAGCGTTTCCTAACCTTTCGCGTGCCCCATCGCATCAGATACACCGGCGAAGATGGAACTGTGTCGTTTGACGGTGTCATGCAGGTAAAATACGAGTTCACCAGCGTCGAAAGCTCCGTTCGATTCCAGGGGGATGTGCGTGGCAAGGTGCTTCTCGACTACTATGATGTGGATGTTGTCTGGTCTGATATCAACAGCCGCACAGATCGATTTGGGAGTGTAAGGGGAATGGGTCTTGTCCAAAGACTGAAGCTCTGGCGCGATAACTACTCGAATCTCCATTCTATAACCGTGTTTGCGAACCGTTCTTCGAGACAATATCACGAGTACGAGCTGTATTGGTTTGATGCCGAACCGCGCTCGAAGGACGACCGGACTCGGCAGATGAGACTCGGCGTGAGGGGTCGCCGCGGGAGCACATCGGATCTCAGTCGGCGGTTCTCATTTAACCGCATCCGGCCACGCCAGCGGTCGGTTCCCGGCGCGGGTCAGGGCGAATCGTCTCACGCAGCGGCAGCCAGTCCTGCCCTAGAGATAAAATATCTTGGTCTTCAGTTTAGTCATCGAGACGGTAAGTTCCCCCGTCCTTCCTATTTATCAATTGACTTGAAGGGAGCAGAATGGGATTGGAGGATCTCTTCCAGGGTTCTCACCCTCCTTACGACCGAGTCCTACAGTTGCATAGAGCTCTTATGAGGGATCCCCTTTTGCTCCTAAATAAGAGAGAAGAGAATAAGGAGGGGAAAAAAAAAACAGCTTTGCATATTTCCCGACTGTGTAAGTCGCTCGCTAACATTGGCCATGACGGATGAATAGACTATCGACGATTCCAAGAAGCCTGGGCTTACGCACATAGTTGCGACAGCGAGTTCCAAGGAATCCCGTTCCCTCAGCGCCATATCGAGCTCGAGTCGCCTCAAATCCTGCCAATGCCAGCCGAGCTTGATGGAAGAGGACTCCAGCCCGTTATCGAGCCGGATTCTGAAGACGAAGAAGATGATACATGAAAGATTACAGAATTACAACAACCCTATAACTATACCCGCCACGCAGCATTGGAGAGGGATTACACTCCACCATCTTGGGCGGTCCGAATGACTAGTTCGGGCGGTAGAAGACACGCCCCTGAGATTGAGGTCATCAAGGCCGAATGCACCATCACTTATTGTGCTCTACCGTCGCTCGCCTAGCTTCGGGTTAAAGAATGAATCAGGAACTGGAGCGCGTTGCGTATTAAATCGCGAGTTCAAGTAGGCCGTTTCCCTGTTAAGAATGGATCGATCGGACGGACTTGCTTACTGGACCTCCGGTTATGAAACAACACTTGGTTGGTGTGGATTGTTTTGGTGCGTCCCCTCGCTTCAGCTATGCTCCCCGGACCTTGGCCAGGAACCAAGGCCCTCTTCTAGATTGGGTTGAGGGGCTCGGGCATGACGAGTTTATCTGTTGCTGGGCTTGGGGCCTGGGATGGGAACAGAAAAGATCGCTGGGAAATAGACACGCCACGAATGAACGCATCAAATCATCACTCGTTGTGACGGGTGAGAGTGGCTTAGACACTATGCAATGCAGACAAGCCCTACGAAGTACTCTCTGCTTTATGCGGGCGTGGTGATGAGATATGATCAAGCGGAGGTTTGTGCAGGAGCTTCTCTGGGGAGTCAACGCCCGTTTTTAAAGACGGAAAGCTCTCAGTCATTACTCTCCCGGCTTCACCGATGCGGCCCCTGGCCCGGATCGGCGGAACGGGGAAAAGAGAATATACCCTTGATTGAGCTGGAGACAGTGCACACTACGGGCCACGAGGGAGCTCCCTTTTTTTTTTTTTCCTCTCCCAGTAACCAGGATGGTGGAGAGGAGATCATCTAGCCCTATGAGGAAACCCTTGTGATCTTCAGCTCTCCTCATCCCCCGAAATAACCAAATCCTTCGGCAAGGGAGGCGTGCAATTTCATCAGGCCAGAAGTGGGCTTGCGTCTATAATTTGTTGCAGGCAAGATTAAATAGCTCATCTCCGCTGCCAGGGTCGCGGATTTTTTTTCTATTTTTATTTTCAATTTAATTTTATTTGATTTTGCTTGATGGATGCCGAGGGTCCTCGTCTCGCGGTCTGTCTTTCCTAATATTGGATCGCGTGGACGGAGGGGGGTGTACGTACGAAGTAAGTAACTGAGAAGGCGGAAAAGGAAAGAAACGAAAAAGAAAAAAGAAGCGAGAAAAGGACGGAAAAAGAGGAGGAGGAGGCTGAAGGATTTGGCAAAAATAGAAGTCGCTGCCCACACCTGGGATCGAACCAGGGACCTCATCATCTCACTAGCTCTACTAGTGATGCGCTCTACCACTGAGCTATACGGGCTTGATTGCTGGGTTGCCTGTGATGGGGTGGGGGGAGGAAAGGGAAGAAAAGATTGACACTTGCGAGGGTGGAGAAGAGAGTCGAAAGAGGTTAAATAAAAAGAAAATAACGTTAAAATGGTTAGATTAAGATGATGACAGGTAAAAGAAAGAATGGAAGAAGCACATCTTGGTATGACTTGGACACTTGGCACTTAGAGAGGAGAGAGAAGATGATTCTACAAGGTACAGAGAGCAAGAGCAAGCAAGCTACACAGCTTGTTTCCAGGTTGCGACCATAGCTTCGAGCCGTTTTCGTGCTCCTACCCAAAACCTCAAATGAATCAAAAGTCGCTTCCTTTTTTTTCACATGTCCGAAAAGAAAGGCTTCCTCCACAGACGTCATTGATGGAGATGCATCGAGAGCTTGTTCTGCGCCTTTCCTCGGCATTCTTAGACTTTTGACTCGATTCTACGCAACATCCCCAACAGCTGGGAAAAAGGAACCGAGGAAAAAAAAAAAAAAAAAAAAAAAAAAAAAAGGGGACAACAAAAGGATGAGAGGAGAGAAACGAACTCATCCGGGTCGCCTCCAACTTCGAGGCCGATTTGCCCACGGTCACATCATACATCCATCATACCTGGAAAAACAAGGCACGGAGGCATTTACTAGCATTTACGAGCATTTTTCATCCAATTCTGTCTTCATATAATTTTTTCTGCAAGCCGGACATCATCTCATAAGCCAGAGAATGCAGGTCGAGTTTAGACTCTAATTTGTTTTGAAGTTATATTCTTCCTTCCGGAAACCTTCTTGTTTGTCCTTCGTAATGAAGTGTAGATAGATACATGAAGAATGCGCTGCTAAACCTCGTCGGGGTTAGAAGAGCTAGACTGGTAAATCGTCAAAAAAGAAACCGGAAGAAGGAACCCAACAAGAACTTCTGAGAGGACTGATCCAGATTCCGTTTTTCTAAAAAAAAGACCTCCCACCCTCGTAAAAAAAACACGCAAAAAAAAAAAGCTAGCAGAGCTCGCTCTTAAGCATGAAGACAAAGGAAACCAAAAATAACATGATAGCAAAGATGACGACGGGAGGAATTTTTGGCTCATCCGAATCACCCTTGCCATTACCCATTTCCGTCTGTGCCGCTCTTGTCCCTTTCCCCATCCATCTGTTCCTGACGCCAAAACAGAAAAAAAAAAAAAAAAAAAAAGAAGGCCGAGCTTGTCCGAAAACGCCATGGGTTCTGCTGTAGGATCGCTCCTCTCCGTTGGGAAGATCCAAAAAGAAAAAAACCCCAGTTGCCCATCCTATATATTTCGCGTGTCTAGATTTCCCTGCAACAACCCATCACAATTTTTTCTGGCCCGGAAAAAAACAAATAAACACCCCTTGTAGATATGAACCGAATGAGAGTGGATGTACGCGAAGAAAATGAAAGAAAACGAAAAAAGAAAAACAATCGGGAACACGTTGAAGCGATGCATATCTCAAGCACCTTCTTGACAGGCGACAGCCATGGCAAGAGCGTCGAGACCATTACGAGGATTGGGGCTCGTAACATGTTGCGCCATCAAGGGCAAGTTGAGTCCTCTTAGATCCCAGGCACCCGTCGCAGGAGACGCTAGAGGGGTTGCGTGTGTGGGCGTCGGAGGTCCGTACTGTCCGTATTCCAGCGTCAAGTGATCGCGTGAGCGATGGCTCGAGGTCCGCGTAGAGATGCCCAGTTTCCTCGCCGAACTTGACGAGGAGCTCTTGCTGGGCCGTTGAGATCCGGATGCCCTGGACTTGTCCTTGTAATGCGTCTCAAGGTGCTGCTTCATGTTGTCCGCCCGGGTGAACTTCTTTTGGCAGCCGGGGAAAGTGCATTGGACGGCTTTTTCGGCCGTATGAATCTTGGAGTGGCGCGAGGCATGTCCGGACGTAGTAAATGTTTTCTCGCATCCGTGGCTGTCGCGGTAGCGGCACGGGTACCGCTTGGCCGAACGCTCCGGAACGGCCGGAGTGAGAGGAGGCTCATCCTCGTATGAGGTAGAACGCGCAGACTCGGAAAAGGTGCTGTGCTTCCGGCCCACGTCGCCGTAATCGTCGTAGCCAGAATGGCCTCCGGCGTACAGGTATTGTCGGGAGTAGTCGAAGGCGACGGTGGGAGTTAGCGGCGACATCGGGTCATTGCTTGGACTGGTGGTAGAATCGTACGAATCGGATCGCAGAAGCTCGGGCGTATGCGGCGAGGACGAGCTACTTCTGGAGGAGGAATACTGATGTGACAATAGCTGACTGGAGGTGCGATAGTGAGATCGATGGGAAGTCGACTCATAGTAAGAATCGTACACAGGCTCGTCGTTCAATAGCGACACGCGCCGTCCTGAGGCGTCCCGGGCATGCATTGTGAGATTCGTATATATTGCTCAAGAAAAATATGGGAGAAACCCGTTCGTGGAGAGGAATCTCTGGAAGAGCGAATGGTGGATAGAGCAAGTAGAAAAAAACGTGAGCTCGTGATAAGCGAAAACTCTGGCGTGTGAGAAACTAGAAAGATGTTGCGACGTAATGGGTCGTGTTCTCGTCAAGGGTATCGTCTCATGAACAAGCGCCGCAAGCCTGTCCGCCCTCTGCTCAAGAATGGCCGTTGCCAGATCTAGCTGGTAACTTGAATATAACCGCGCAATAAGCTGTTTCGGCGGAGAGAAAAAGGAAAAGCGCGCGTAGTGTTTTAACCCCAAGATAAGCAGCAAATGGAGACGTCAGGCCAAGAATGCCAGCCACAACGAGCACAGTTGCAAAGTCACGAAGCTAGGGGACAGACGTAAAAACTCGGAAAAAAGGTATATATCATGAGCCAGAAGCAAAAAGAGTTGGAACGAGAACGTCGAGTGAACGAGCGAGCTGAAGAGGTTATATGAGGACTTGCTCTATACAGGGTTCTGAACTGGAGGGTGGAGAGCTTACGCCTTGGAAGGGGCCATGAAGCTTTATATATGGACCTGCTGAACATCGAAGCTTCGGTTTCGGGATCAGTCAAGGAAGGAACGGGGTGTTGGGGGGTGGGGAGAGAGAGGGGTGAGCTTGACAAGGGGGGGCGTATCTGGTGTACCTCTATAAGATCGGACTCGAAGGCCGGAAACAGATTAATGGGACCCTTGCCCTTGCAAGAGTGTGTGGATATCGCTAGGTCTGGCCTGTACGACGAAGTACTTCGTAGCCAGGCGTCCTGTACTTCTACGTGCTGGGCTGGAAGCTGTGGAGTACGGAGTAGTATACTTCGCACATGCTCTAATCACTGCACGGCTTAGTGCATGCCGGAGGAACCTGCCTACTATATTCACGTCAAGGGGGAAAGTACCTGCGAGTACAGCATCCTCTCAACCCGACTCCTTCGTAACTTGTACAAGTTATGAGCACAGATTGATGCTCCGACGATGGTGCAGCATCAGGGAAAAAGCTGTCGTGTTATATCAGGTAGGCTTGTTTGGTTAACTATGCAAGCTTCTTGCAGGGTGATGTGCCGAATCCTCTGTGGTCCTATCTCCGGTTCAAATATGGGACGGTCGTATGAGAATGTCCAAAGACTCTGGCTCACCGGTCCTATGCCTCCCCCCCTTCCTACCTTCGCCGTGTCTTCGGTTCCATGCTTAGAGGTGAGGTGCGAATAATTACTACCCCCTCTGCAGTAGTGTCATCTTCTCAAGATCCATGGATGTCACCCTTGGTGGTATTTTACTCCGGACGCGAACTCGAGCAATTGATGGCCGTTTGTTGACGGGATGATGTTGATGATGGCATGGATTTTGGAACGGCATGTATCGTGTAAAGTAGGGTACAATTTACAATATCAATTGGTATTGGTGTGTTGTAAGCTTTGTATTGATAGGACCTACGAGTACACACAGGACACTAGCGAGGGAGCTTTCGAAGCAAGCTTCACGGATGTCCATCCAGTCCATCACAAGCTTGGTAAATATGAAGGACCGGCAACAAGAATGTTGTGGAAGGTGGAAGGGTGAAAGTTGGTCTGCAATTCTCCCTTCCCCTTCGTTCTCCCCACTGTACCTTTGTATTGGCCTCTCTTTTCTCTCCCTCGCTCTCAAACTCCTTCTGGTAAACTGGGGTTTGTCATGCATGAAACCTCGAACACCATGGTTTATGGTTGTTGCAAATCTCACCGGAAACCTGCAATTAGCACTGAGCGGAGTCCGTACCAAAGAACTCCGTGTGTCTCTCAAACCTAAGGTTTCGTTTTGTACCAGGGAGCTTTCTGCCTGGACCTTGCACTGAAGGAAAAAAAAAAAGAAGGGCCGGAGTCCTCAAAAGCTTATCCAAAATTCCCTAAAATCTTCAGTGCGCTACGCTTGATCAATCTTATGATACGTTTTGTCCGTACCTGAGCGATTCGCCTGGGACGAAGCTAAAGAAGCGATCAGCGGAAAGCTTCTCTCGTTACAAAGGTGAGCTGCGCAATTACTCTCCACCCACCCGGCCACCCCTTCTGTTGCTCTCAGACGAACGTTCACCTTAACCTTGAAGGAGAGCGAGAGCAGCGGCTCAGACGCGTAACACCGACCGGCATCGCGTTCTCTTTTATTTTCCTTTTCTTTTTCCCCCTTCTCTTTTTTCCCCCGGAATTGCTTGGCGGCTGCAAAAAAGACCGGAGTGCAGGTGCAATTATATCATCCACCATTTTTCCTTTCTTCACACACGAGGTACAGGAGGAGGCTACCCTACTGCCCTACAAAGCTCATCATACCATGCCGAGAGCTACTTCCTAGTTATCCCCAACGACCTGCCGACCTGACATGAGGTTTCCCCGCACTCCCTCCTTGGACTGATGAATTGAGGGACCGGAAAACACGGGGGAACCAGGGGAAGTCGGAGGAGGCTAAAAGAAATAATAAAGAAAAGGACCTCTAATTTGACAACTTGCCACAGAGTGTTAAGATCGACCCCTCCCGAGTGACGAGCGAGTAGGTTGTTCTCGGTTTTCAAACTACTAAGTTTACAAAGTATGCCGCCTTCCTTCTTTTTGGTTACGTTGGTTACGTCGCTCTTCGGGCTCCTCGAACGCCGGTCCTCCGTTCCATTCCCTCAGGTACGTGAGGTGGAGTCCTGGCGCCGTTGGGATCTGCGCAAAATCACTAGGTTATGTAGATGAAGTACTCCGTTAGTTAGCTAGCTGCGCCGATGGCCAGGACCTCAACCCTCCTTCGTATTCCATATCTTGTCTGTCAAACTGGTTCCTGGGCCTGGAAACGATAAATCATGATACTACAAACTCTCATCCAATGACTCCGGTGATCCCCCTTCTCGCGCAATCGGTCCAGATCTTCTCATCCATCGCCACACTACGGAGCAGAACCCACATTAACATCATCAATATATTGTCGCTACGAAATACCTACCCCAGTACTATGCATGAATGATGCAAGTGTATCTCGACTCCCGGAAGGGGGTTGATCGTACTCGGTACGCACCATGCATCTCATGAGGAAGGAGTACTATCAGCAGCATTTAGAAACGGACGCGAGCAAGGAGGGAAACAGGAAACCCCAGCCTTGGAAAATGCGCTCGGAGTCGGATTACGGAATATGGGCTGATTGGTTAAGTTGATGCATCTCGAGCCGCTAAATTGTCAGGTTGATGTCATATTGATGTTCGTTTACCAACAACTCTGTGGCCACTTCCTAAAATCGTCAGGCTTGCAGTGGACTTGCACTCTAGCGAGCTAACCTGACTGTGAAGTTGGGGAAGAGTGAGGAGCCTAGACTTGGTACGGATCATTGATTATCATTATTACTTTTTATGCCTACTTCGTAAGGCGTCCTGGTCTTAACCGGGGGCCTTTTTCATGAAGTCTAGGACCCCTCCGACTTCGTACGTCGTCGTGCTTTTTCTAGGGCTGCCAGCGCCATTTTCTCCATGCAGGGCCCTCTGAGACGGAGACCATCCATTCGTTCCATTCTCAAGCCACGGATCTTTGGAATATTACAGATGCGTTTGAGTGCCCAGGTGGGAGGGTCGATTGGACAGCTTTTGGAGTCCAGGGTCTTACTGCATGTACGTACGTAGCCTATGCAGCATCGGCCCTGAAAAATATCACGTCGACTTTGTTAATGGACGAGTGTCGATTTGTCCGACATCATCAATGCATTTACGATAAAGTACCCACTTGTCGCCCCCGGATCCCCAGTTCCCTGTGCGATCGGTCCCCTACTTCGCGGTTTTACGTGGTAGGTGAACGAGAGGGTTGAAAGGAAATTGAAGGAAACGGTCGAGCTACGGCTCCACAACCCGCTCCCATTCGAAACATCGGACTTCCCGCCAAACACCCATTCGCCGCTCTACCGTTTCTGGTTCACTTCGCAAGAATTGTCTGCTTTTGTCCCTCTCGGAAGCGGAAGTGGGGCCTGGCGCTGTCTCGCATGGTGCTTGTAGTACGACATTTTCTGCACCCTTTTTCGTCAATCAAGCCGCCAGGCATACGCCATTCCCGTACGCATACTCCGTATGTGCCTATCGTCTTTTTCGATCCGCATTCATGATGTACTTTGACTTCCGCCGGTGGAGTGGCTTGGAGGGTTAAGGGTTGAGGTGCAGGGAGTACGCTAGACGTCATCGAGGGGCCCATTTGTCAGCCAATGATCGGGGCAGTTGGCTCTTTAGAGAAAGCCTTCGTCGATCCCTCACGACGGCGGGCTTCTTATGCAAAGTATCATTTGATGCAGCTCGAGTGCTAGTTGATACCAGCCCTGGTGGAGATTCTGCCCAGTGGGTCCATGGAATTGCGACGCAGCCTGAGCCTTTTGGTCCAGGGTACCCTCTTCTTCACCGAGCTAAAAGAAGCTCAGCAAAGCACTCCTTCACGGGTTTTCTGCCACACTTGAAATTCCCAGCTTCAGGAATCGAACCACGACTGATCATCCCAACGAGCTAACATATGCACTTGTGTTTCGAGGATCCAGAGTAGAGCCATCTTTCGGACGAGGACTTGATGAGATGGGCGAACTACTTCGGAATGAGAAACAGCCAGGACAACGGCGCCGAGCGATAGTGCTCCTCAATACACAATGATTTTGAATGAGAAAATCTCTGTGCTAGGAACAAGTGCGCCAGGACAGCTCGCCGGGCGGCATGTGATGATGACACGTTGGTACTGAGGTTTATCCTCATTCGCATCTGATGTTCTGCAGGGCCTACAAAGGTGTGATAATGCTATGAATGCTCTGTATTGATTGATCCGGATGGATAACCAAGCTGCACTTAAGCATGCGCCCCAGAACGGAAGCTTCTACATACACTACTTCGTACTTCGTACATATATGCTGAATGCTTCTTCGTATACATACAGATACATGCTCAACTCCTCATGAGGCAATGCGGATTAAACTACTTGGATGTCCTGATTCAAACACCCTTGTCGACCCTTGGCACTGATTCCCCACCATTACCACTCCGGGATGTACGAAGGGACTTTGTAGCTTCGAGAGCTTCGATCAAAAAAATCTTACTTCGTACCATCAGAACCGATTTACTTGTGCAAGAAGTCGATGAGCTGGGGACAGAGTGGTATTCTGAAGAAAGCCAAGAACCTATTATTCCTCGCAGGCGAAATTTGAGATCTGGCATTTCTCTCCGAGGCGTGGGTATCTCCACACAAGAACCAACTGGGTACTTTAAGTATTATCGCGTTCCCATTTTTATTTCCACCTTCGTTGGAATCGGGATTTGAAAATTTTCTCATGAGACCCTGAGAACCCGTAATAAAGGGCCCCGCCCGAGGGCCAAAAAAAACTAGCCCAACGAGTTGACGCTGGACCGAAGGACTTTGGGCGGAGCAGGCAGGATTGGTTACGTCCCCACGTCGACGCGCCATTTCGTCACCACACGGAAAGATAGCTTGGAGCCGCTTCGAACTGTTGAGCTATTTCGTAGCTCCGTGACCATGAAGAATTCCGCCCACATGGCAGCGGATTGGGCCTTGCTACTTCGAATTGGTGCTGGCCTCGATGCCACGAGGAGTAGCGAACTGAACCTTTTTCGTCATCATACAGCACATTTTCCCTTGCCGCTAGCAGCCGTCGGCCTGGACGGATTAGGTCTTCCTTCAAAGCCCTTCTCTCATCGCATTTAACAACAGATCCTTCGCACATGGGGCTTTCCCAATGGCTCAAACAAATCACCGTAGAGCTGGCACGGAGCAGGAGGAGGCTGTGCGAGCTGTGAAGTCCATTTCGTAAGATTGCTTCCATTTGGCGGAGGGCCAATAAAGAAGTATCACTTCTTCCAAGAGATATAATTATTTCCAGAGTTCATAGCTTCGTCAGATAGGGCCTCCTGCATGGACCTTAGGATCGTGGCTATTAATTAACAACAATACGATCCGACACGTTGCAGAAGATCGTCCGCCTTGAGAAAGAATCACAGCATCAAATGGAATTCCAGAAGGTTACAATGGGATCGGAGGATTCAAGGTCGGGGAAGGGGAAGACCCTGGCAAAGCCAAGGATTGAACTCCTTTCGCTTCGTACTTCTTGTACCCTGATGCGAATGAAGACCCTGTTCTCCTCTCTGATCGATTACAGCGTCCATCCATGTCCTTATAAGGCGAGGTATACCATTCCGTACCACTCCAGACAATTGTACCATGGATTTATGAGCTGGTCACGGTTCGCTTAGCCGTGGAATTTTGTTCAAATCCACACCAATGACACCACATGCTCCAAAGTGACCCTTAATGCGTGTCGTTGTGGAGCTTATAATTGTATGACACAACATGGATCCAGTGGATATGGATGTGGATGCGGGTGTGTGGACACAGCAGTACCGTTGTTACTGTCGAAATGTCCAACATGACCCATCGAGCCAGCTGCCGATGGGGTACGGTAGGTGGAGGAATGCCAGGCTTTGTGAGGAACAGAGAGAAGCCGTGCCATCTTTCGGATTCCAACTTTAATCCTGAGAAAAAGAAACATTGAAGTTTACTTGAAACGCGCGGCCTAGCCTTGGGAATGATTTTACTGCGGAGTCCGGTTTCTCGCTTTCCAGTTTCCACGTGCAAATCCAATCATACAAAAAGCCGGTGGGATCTAATCTATCTCGACCCTGCTCGGCTTGTGGCTGCCATGTGGTGGCGGCGGTATGGTGGAGGGTGGTACCTGGCCTGGCCTGGCCTGGCTTGAATGGTTCCGGAGCAACCAACAGACACTTACGAAGTATGAAGTATTGTGTGTTGTGTGGGCCAACGAGCCATGTTGTGCAGTGATAGTACTAACGAATCGATTAGAGTGTGGATGGTCATAAGAAAAAAAGGAACGAGATGGATCTAACCATGAGCGGAATCCATGAGCCGGTCAAGAACTCCACTTGCTTCAACCCCATCGGTGATCCAAATCACCATTTTCTCGTACTTCGTACTGTACTTCGTTTCCTTGACTTGATCATCGTCGTCGAAGCAAACCACGGATTTACGAGAAGATCGGAAGAAAAGAAAATATATCTTAGCTCTAGCAAAGTCCCCAGGGTCACATGATTATCGGCTCATTACGTGGCCGTGGTCGAGCTTTAGTTGGACGATAAATGTTTCAAAACAACATCGCCAACAATGCGCATGCTGAAAGCTCGGATGGTCCACGTTCCCCAAAACCCAATTGCGGATGGGATCTTGATGCTTCAGGCACGCCCCTTCCGAAGATTGGACTTAATACTTCGTATGAATATAATCATCCATTCAAATGATTGTCAGGCACATCTTTACCGAGCCGGAGGCGCGACTCCGGTTCTCGAGAGGGCCCTGATTTACACTTCCTTGACAGCTGGTTGGACGGGCGTGGTCTTAGAACCAAGGTGTGGTGTGTCGTCGTGGGCCGCGTTTCTTGCTTCCTGCATACCCCGGGAAAGATGCTCTCCATTGCCAGGCTTGGATCATGCTATCCTAACGCAGCAGAAAGAGGCACACATGGAGGAGCGGGACCAACTTCCAACGCTTCTCGCTTTGATAAACATCATGCTGCTGCAGATGAAAGACCTGGGGTCTATTGCAACTTCGAAGTTGCTGGCTCCGCTGCACTACCCTACTGATCTATTACTCCGTAATGATACCTTTAGCGTACCAAAGTTGGGGATGCTTGACCCAGGCTAGTACGGAGTTGTAGCCACATTCCGGCGCCGTCCAGCGCCAAGTCGGTTGTCCGAGCATGGGTTGAAGTACATGCACTATTAGTGCCACACTATAACGCCTGATGAAAGCAGTGATAACACTGACGAAGTACTCCGCGGAGAGGGGTTAGCGGAAGGTGGAGATGACGCCCTGGAGCATGAGTGCGCGACGAGGGATTATAGCTTACACGAATCAATTGATGAATTGATGAATGGGTTAATGGCTGTTCTACGAGACTCCACCACACCATTAGCTTCACGATGAGCTATGGTGTAGCGTTGTGAATAGTACTAGGAGCGCAGAAGATAGGACCCCTTCCAACCATCTTAATCTATCCATTTGCTCATAAATGTCCAAAGTCGGCCCAGCAAAGAGTGGATGGTGGTACAGGGACGAGGACAATAACGCTCCTCAGTGGATGCGATACCCTCAATATCAATCACTCCCATTCGTGCCGCGCCAAGTACCGGCGCTGGAGTGTGGTGTACGCCCCCTCCAAAATTCACTCGCAGCAGACCAAGTACGACAATGCATACACTACACCTGACTCATCGCAGCAGTGTAGTACAATAGTGTACACAAGCCAGCAGTGCAACTCGAGCGCCCGCTGCACTATCACAAGCTTGCGTGGCTTTAATTCTCCCGCTCTGCTTCCCGCTCGTCCACGCCCCCTCCTCCATTTGTCCTCTCTTTCCCCCCCCCAAAGCTCCGCTGCTAAGCTATGGACCTCCGGTCCCCTTTTTGAGCTCGTATTTCCTCATTCGAACTCTCGCCATTCCAACTTGGGTCAGGTCCATGTCGTCATCTATCCAAGAAGAATAAAAAGCCCAAACATGCAGCAAGGGTCGAAACAGGGAAACGGCCACTTAATCACCGAGGACAAGTATGCATGGAGTTTGGAGATAAAGAAGTTTCGATGCTGGCATGGAACTAAGGTCCTTTCTCAATCTCGGCTGGCCGTCCTAGGAAAATATATCCGGCGTAGTATCGAGCTCTTAGCGATGGAGAATGTCAAATTCTTGAGCCCTGTTCTTCCCCCGCAGGATTCACACTCGCGTATCGTGCAGGGTGTTATTGTTGGTAGCTCACGGCCTTTTTGCTCTCCGCTAGGCTTGCCAGGTCCCTCTTTTTCTCTCTCTTTATTTTCCGTCTTTTATTTATTTTATTTTTATTTTTATTTTTATTTTTATTTTTATTTTATTTTATTTTCTCACTAGCGGTAGCATTCTTGTCTCCTACTACATCGTACACTAGTAGTATAACTCACATTAGCAGCGCTGATCCTGCACAGCGGAGCATTTCTGCATGGTGTCATGGCATGATACCCCCCATTCCTAGCCTCGCCTCACCCTACCGCACGAGTACGTAGCTACGAAACAAGGGCGCAGAAAGGCAAGGGGATTGCTCGAGGGGTATAGAACGCCCGGCCAACCACCGAGAGTAAGGAAAAATTCGATCAAGGCCCGAGGTCAGAGCGTGCATCGAGAGAAGGAAAAGAATTCCTGCAGAACACACATTGGAAGCAGGAATGCCAAGACCAGCGTTCGAGGGGGGTGTTCGACATCATTCGAGAACCTCGATGCATTTTTCGACGAACCCCGACGAACCCTGACGAACCCTGACCCGACCGCACGTACGGGCAGGGTACGGCAGGGGGGGTCCCCTGCCGCAGGGTCCCCTTTCCGCCTGTCCACTTCCACTCCCGCAAAGTGATCAATCAATCCTCAATCCGTGGTTAGGGTCCTGCGGATGTAGTGTTCGAAGTAGTGTACGAAGTACCTCCGCGCTGGCAGCGTACTTCATACTTACAGAGGAGTATATAGAGTACGAAGTACGAGGTACTTTTCGCATTACTGCTTCATATGCTCCTTCTCTGTATGCGTAAGAGCACCGCAAGAGACTCTCGTGTATAAGTACGTACTTTGTACTCGGTGGTGCATTTTGGACAGCAGCTCGGCTACAGGTACAAGTAAGCAGTACTTCCTAGAGCTGCCGGACTAGTGGCGGGGGTATTCGGCGGTACCTGATACGGATCCCTGCAATCTCTTAAGGCTGTGCCGTTTCATCTTGTCGAACACACGTGAGCGGCGTCGATCTAGGATGAACCCTTCCAGCCAGGGAGAGAGCGACCAGCGCGTGGTTTTGAGAGAGAAATACAGAGACAGATACGCAAGAGAAGAGGCCAAAGCAAGGGCTTCCCCCCTTCCTCCCAAAAGACCAGATGGAACTATTTCGGGAAATACTCGTACGGGCATCGCGATATTCCATCGATCATGAAAAATATCAGGACCAAAATACCATGGCCAGTCGTGTTTCCTCCCAGGTCGTCTTCCCCCTCCCCTTCGGCACCACAAAGGCAGTCCCTTACTTTCGCAAAAGATGGCTGGGAACCACTCTGTTTGTAACCCGCCAACCCCCCAGGATAAATACCAGGGATTGGGCCTGTTCTGCCCAAGTTAGATCGTTGTTTTCACCCATAGAACCCTCCCTCCTCCCTCCAGACACGCCCTTCCCACGGTCCTCCTCCTCCGCCTCCGGCCCCTCGTCCCCTCTTCCCCTTCCACCCAGGATCAAACGGCAGGAAATAGAGCTCCCCATTTGCCTCACATCCCGAGCCGATAAGCATGCCACCTCCACGCAGGGTCCCTTTCCCTTCAGGCCTTAAGTTCGGCTCTCCCGTCTTCTATATGAAAGGGACTTACGACCCGAAAAAAAAATACGTGGACATATAATACGCACCAACATACCAAGCGGGCCGGGGAGCGAAACAAAAGCGAGCCATATGGGCCCGCATGGTTTCGCCCGTACCCTTTTGTGTAATACTATGTACGCATTCCTCGAGCCGGTTCCCATTTTGTGAGGATCTCCCTGTGTCAAATCCTCATTTGGAATGATGGGTCCCTTTCAAACTCCCCTTTTGAGGAAAATGGAAAAAATGGCGTGGCCTTTGCCGTGGGTGGAGCATCGTTTCGCGTAGTCCTCTTACACGGTCAAAACAAACCCGCAGACATGTTGATGCCCGTTCTATTATTATTATTATTCTTATCCACCTGTAGTTTATGTGCACACCGGCGGACTACCCTTGGATCCGTTCGAGGCGCTCTCGGTCAGATGAGATCTTCACGGCACACCTCGTTCAGGGGGCGGGAAGGGCGTTCCTGTCACATCGTCTTCTTTGGTCAATTCATGGAGAAGAGAACGTTCCCGTCCTTCCTTTTCTGTGCAAGACAAATTTGATCAATACTCGTCCACTCTTATGACTTTATTCGGGCACCAGTCGTTGCCCATTCCGGGGCAGTATCAATATGCAGGATTCCGTGTTGAAGAACCAGTCAATCAAGCAAGTGATGAGCCGGCATGAAGGAAGAGCGAAAGGGTCCAGAGGTCCCGGGAGGACAGGTTACGACGGGTTGAAGAACTTGGAGAAGCTCGCCCAGTTTGCCGGACCACGACTACGACCACGACTCGAACCAAACTACCATAGCCACCTCCAGGAATATCGTTGGGAGCTCACTCGCATATCGCCCCCTTTTTTTCTTGTTTCCATTTCCATCCCTTCGGTCCCCAATTCTCTTCGGTCTGTTCTGTATTCTTCATCCCTATTTGAAAAACGAAAAAAAAAGGAACGAGGGGCGGTCGGAGAAATTGGCCCATGCTGTCTGTTTTAAGCTGGTGGCTGGCAGGCCAGAGACGTGTTTGAGTCTATTTTAAGGACCTGTATTTCGTGGCCTTTTCCCTGCTGATTCGAAGGATTCCCCTAACAACCTGTGACTTGTCAAAGCCAGGGGATCCTTTCCTATTTGCGTCTTTAAAGCCTCAGTTTCGGGGTTTTCTCAACATACTGAGATGAGACAACTGATGGCAGCTGGGTCCACGCAGCGTCACGAGGACACAGAACTTCCCAACTGCTACACATCTTGAAGGAGCTCTTCAAAGCTACTTGTCTAGCCTGAGATGATTCCGGAAAGTCCTTCGTCTTCATGACTGTGTCAGCCCCGGCCGCAAAACTTGTCTGGATCCTATTACATCTAAATGCAAGGTGATACGCGAACTGTCGAAAAAACGAAAGAGAGTATCGCCGAGCCTACGACCGTACTACGTTCAAGTGGAAAGCCATGGTAGTCCCATCAGTCAATTTGTCAAGAGTGGAGGAGCGCATCTAGTGGCCGAGCTTGCTTCCGCGGAGGGGAGGCACCTCGACTGAGTTCGTCCCTTTCGCGGGTGTCCTCCAACATCTTCTCCATGGAAAAGCGGGATTCACGTGTCCATATGCCAACGGAGACACAAGAAAACATGGCTTCCAGCTGGCTATCATCGGCCTTGAACATGGCGATATTCGGTATCAACGCTCTAAAGTATGTCGTAGTTACGAGACGTCGTGTCGTGGACACATCATTGAGTAAACCAAACAAATCAAGTTTGGAAATATTAAATTCAGCGAGTCCGCAACTCACAGTGGACGATGCTAGCCTCTGGAACCCAACAAGGCGTCCGGCGCTAAGGAAAGAAGGGGGGGTTTAAACCTACACCAACAACCAAGTTCCAAATATACTGCCGAAGCATACAATTCATCGTGTTCTAGCTCTAGAATATATTAGGATTCGAGGGGTATTACGGTCTAGACAGGAGAACATGTCATGGTTGTAAAGTTTAACGAAGTTAAGTTCAGAGCTAGCATAAGGTCCGTCAATCTTCGAATCATAGACTCGGGCTCCGAGGAGGAGCGAAGCCCGATGCTACGAACAGAGCAAAATAATAAGTGGCATGGGAACATGCCGTTCTTCAATCGCCGGTGTTCATTCAAAGAGTAGGCAAAAAAAAAAGAGAGACAATTAAAAAATAAGCTCGGTTCCTTTTTCTAGTCTGTTGTGAAGATGAAATCATACACATCCGAAGCCCACTAACCTTAACATCCCTCCTTTAAAGACGACGCCTAACCCTATGCTGTACAAATGAATACGAAAAGAATGAGAAAACCATCCATAACCTTAAACCCCGCTCCGGGCCCCCAATACTGTTTTTTAAACTTCCCCAACCAATCCCGCCTACTTCTTGACAGGGAGAGACGGCGGTAACATCTTGCCAGCTCCCGTATCAACCCTTTTGCTAGGAGGTAGGTCCGGAACCTTGAACCCCCCGTTGGAAGAAGACCCCCCAACCTGCGTAAACGTACCCCCCTTGAACCAGCGGTCCTCATCCGCTTTCCTCTTCCTACTAAGCTCCTCGCGTACCTTCGGATCCACAAGCTCCAACCCTTGCACCGGCGTAAATGTAAGCGACGATGCCGTTCCCGCCGCCGTGCTCATATTCCCACCAATGGTGCTTCCAACGCCTGACGTGCGAAGGCCCCTGCCGCGCAAGTCGATGTTCGAGCTCGCCTGGTTGAACCCGCGCAGAGACGACGACAAGCCGTTCATGGGCGTCGCGCCTCCCCAGCCCTTGTGTTTTGCGCTGAGCTTGGCCCTTGTGCGCTGGTCGATCTGCAGTGCGCGGATCCTGCCGTCGTTGGACTGCCCGATCATACCGAGACCGGCCGTGCCTTCGCCGGTGCCGTAGCCCACTTCCTTCTCTTCCTTTCCGAACGCCATTCTGTTTTGTGCTTTGCGCAGATCCGTCATGGCCGTTGCTTCCTTTGCCTTCCTTGCTCGTCGTCCACCTCGCTTCCTCGAGGGTTTGTCGTCTGGCGCGGGGAGGGCTCGCTGGCCCTTGTTCGCGGCCGGTTCCGTCAGCTTATCAAGCCTCTCGAGACATGCTGATTTGAGTTGCTCGCCAATGGCTCCGTTGGGGCTCTCGTGTATGCGATCGACCCTGGCAGCCATCACGAGCTTGGCAGAGACGATGCGCATGGCTTGCCTCTTTAGGTCGTTAGGTATGCCCCGAATGAGAGGCGAGTGATAGATGAAACCCTGCTGCCTTATACCGACGTTCGTCGCTAGACCGGGCGTAGCCTGCTTCTTGGAGCCCCAGGCGGCGATGTTGCAGGCCGGCGTCTTGGAAAGACCCGTAAGACCACCGGCGGCATTCAGGAGCTGGGCAGCCGTGAGAGAACCGATGAGGGCCGTAAGGTTGGGCGCGAAGATGTTCATGCGCGATTGCACGTATTCGGTGAGCGTCGTCTTGGCCTTATCCAGCGACACAATCATCTGGCAAGCGCTTCGTACGCGGTTCAGTTCATCCTGGCTCATCTCGCGACCCTTGGTAGTCGTCGCCTCAACGGTGACAATCATGAGCGACGGCCCATCGAGGACGGAGCGTAGAGAGATCTTTAGCGGATTATCCGTAGAATTTTGTAGCTTCTTGATACCCTCGGCGTCCATGGGCCCGTTGCCCAGAATGGCGACGACTTTGGCATACTCGAGGGGGTTGCTGATGAGCGTTTCGAGCTCGGGGAACCGCACGGAGTAGTGATCGCGGATGAACTTGTGGACGAGGACGATCTCGCTATCGATGTGCGTAGAAAGGCTGTTGGACTGGGTCAGGAGGTGGTATTCGGGGTGGTCCTCGACGTTTCCGATGACGGCTGTTTGTTCTTGAGATCGGCACTTTTCGATTTTCTATTTGGTTCGACGCAAGAATGTCAGGGCTATGCTCAAAATAAAATGTAAACGGTGATCCGAAGAGATGATATGCAAAGAACAGCAACAAAAATCAGAAATGGGGACAACACATTGGGATTCTTACCTCTAGAACGGGCCCCAGGGTATCCATCAGTGTGGCCACACTCCGAACGTCCTTCACAACCCCCAACTTCATCTTCTCGACCTTGACCTTCGCCTCCTCAGCATCGTCGCCGAGGATCTTGGCCTCATCGGCCACATCCGTCATCTCCTCATCTTCCTCCTCCTCTTCGCCCTCACTCATGTCGCCCATCGTCGGTTTGCCGTTGGTCGGCGCCTCGCCCTCGATGGCGCCATCCTCCGCGACCTCTTCGTCGGAGCCGAAATCCTCGAAGTCCTGGAGCAGTTCGTCGGCCAGGGTCGACATGGTGGGCGAGGAATTAAAAAAGGCTATCACGATACTGTCGTTCGAAGTGTCGAGATCCGAATTACGCGACGGTTGACGATGGAAGGAAGGAACGGTGGAGGTGAGGAAAAGGAGAGAGATGGGGGCAAAATATAAAATTGGTCCTTGGGGTTGAAGTTGTTCACGAGGCTGACTTTGGGCAGTCGCAGTTGCCTTGCAGAGATGGTGGCCCGTGCACAGAATATCAAACTTTTATTGGTCAGCGCGATCTTGAGATTGTACCTCGTACCTCCATACACTGCGCCTTGAACATGTTCACGATTAATTCATATTTCATATTATTATTATTATCATAAACGAGCATCGCCTTGCGCTTTTCAAGAGACAACTTTTCCCTCCATCCACATTAGCCCATTGAGCGAACCCGCGACGCTAGAAGCTGTGGGCTTTGGAACATATAATCGAGCACCTCCATTCGGGTTCTCTAGGTCCTCTATCCAAATTCATCGGTGAGAGTTTCAGCGAGCCATCTCTGGACAAATTCACACCTTCGCCACCAAACAGGAATCCGTCCACAATCCTTCACTTCACACCGCCATCATGGATGCCCCCCGGGGACCCCCCAAGGTCAAGAACAAGGCCGCCGCCCCCGTCCAAATCTCCGCCGAGCAACTCCTCCGCGAAGCCGTCGACCGCCAAGAAGTCCCCATCGAAGCCCCGACCCAACGCTTCGCCGACCTCGAGGAGCTGCACGAGTACCAGGGCCGCAAGCGCAAGGAATTCGAAGCCTACGTGCGGAGGAACCGCCTCAACATCAACAACTGGACGAGATATGCCGCCTGGGAGCTCGAGCAGAAGGAGTTCGCCCGCGCGCGGTCCATCTTCGAACGCGCACTCGATGTCATGCCCAATAATGTTGCGCTGTGGATCCGGTATATCGAGTCGGAGATGAAGTCGAGGAATATCAACCACGCGAGGAATCTGCTCGATCGCGCTGTGACCATTCTACCGCGTGTCGACAAGCTGTGGTACAAGTATGTGTACATGGAGGAGATGCTGGGGAACATTCCCGGCACGAGGCAGGTCTTCGAGAGGTGGATGAAATGGCAGCCCGACAAGGCCGCCTGGAGTGCGTTTATCAAGCTGGAGAAGCGCTACGGCGAATATGACCGCGCGAGGGACATTTTCAGATCTTTCACGATTGTTCACCCCGAGCCAGAGAACTGGATCAAGTGGGCGAGGTTCGAGGAAGAGTATGGCACCAGCGACATGGTGAGAGAGGTATTCGGAGAATCGATAGAAGCTCTCGGCGACGATTTTCTATCCGAAAAGATCTTCCTCGCCTACGCCCGCTTCGAAGCGAAGCTAAAGGAGTACGAGCGCGCTAGGGCCATCTACAAGTACGCCCTCGATCACCTTCCCCGCTCCAAGTCCATGGTCCTTCACAAGGCCTATACGACGTTCGAGAAACAGTTCGGCGACCAGGATGGCATCGAGGACGTCATCCTGTCGAAACGACGTGTCTACTACGAGAACCAAGTCAAGGAAAACCCCAAGAACTACGATGCTTGGTTAGACTACGCGCGCCTGGAGGAGACCTCAGGAGACTTCGACAGGGTGCGAGAGGTGTACGAGAGGGCCGTCGCCCAGATGCCACCCACGCAGGAGAAGCGGCACTGGAGGCGCTACATCTACCTCTGGATATTCTACGCCATCTGGGAGGAGATGGAAGCCAAGGACGTCGCCCGCGCGCGAGAGATTTACAAAGTATGCTTACAACACGTCCCCCACAAGAGATTCACCTTCGCCAAAGTCTGGCTCCTCAAAGCGCACTTCGAAATCCGCCAAGGAGACCTCACGGCCGCGCGCAAGACCCTCGGCCAAGCCATCGGCATGTGTCCCAAGGACCGGCTCTTCAGGGGCTACATCGACCTCGAGCTCAAGCTCTTCGAGTTCGTGCGGTGCCGCACGCTGTACGAGAAGCACGTCCAGTGGAACCCGGCCAACTGCCAGACGTGGATCAAGTTCGCCGAGCTGGAGCGCGGCCTCGATGATTTGGATCGCACGAGGGCCATTTTCGAGCTTGCTATCGGGCAGCAGGTGCTTGATATGCCGGAGCTGCTTTGGAAGGCGTATATTGATTTTGAGGAGGAGGAAGGGGAGTATGAGCGCGCGAGGGAATTGTATGAGAGGCTGCTCGAGAAGACAGATCACGTCAAGGTGTGGATCAGCTACGCGCACTTTGAGATCAACATCCCCGAAGAGGAGGAAGAAGAAGCCGAAGAAGAAGAGGAGGAACGCCCCGTCAGCGAAGAGGCCAAGGCTCGCGCGCGCAAGGTCTTCGAACGCGCACACAACGCCATGAAGGACAAGGACCTCAAAGAAGAGCGCGTGACGCTCCTGAACGCGTGGCTGTCGTTCGAGCGCATCCACGGCGCCGAGGAGGACGTCGAGGCCGTGCAGAGGCAGATGCCGCGCCGGGTCAAGCGCAGGAGGAAGCTCGAGGACGATACGTGGGAGGAGTACGTGGATTACGTGTTTCCGGCGGATGATCAACAGCTTAAGAGTCTTTCGAATGTCATGGCGTTGGCGGCGAAGTGGAAGGAGAGTGGAGGGGCGGGGTTATAAATGGGGAGGCGGGCAGGACGAGCTGCTTCTTGGCTTCCCCCCCCCCCCATTTGTATTAATCCTTTGTGACGAGTATTTGAGCTTCGGTTACCTTGGGGAGGGGTTTGTGTCCTAACAAAATGTGAAATAAGAAAAGAAGAGAGGAAAGAGATGAATCTAAGCTACATCAGTATAACGTGCGTGATTCCGAGATGTTAGCCCCCGCCGTTGCTAGGGCCTCTGAAACGGAGGGTTCGTGATGGACTTGGTCCCTTAAGAGGATCCGGCTTTACCGGCGGTGGCGGCTTCGAACTATGGAGAAGGAGAAGGTTCGACTCAACATATAAGAGCACGGTAGCCTGGGGACACGGCGGCGGTAGAGGTGGGTTAAGCAGAACCAAGAGCCATCATCATTCAGAGATCATAACGAGAAGAAATTACATCCGCCTCATAAAAGAACCCAGCCGCAGACAGAAGACGAGAAAAAGCCGAATCTCAACAGAAGACAACAGGCCGCCATTCCCGAACCGTCATCCTCATGCCAACCTAACGAGCGGTTTTCGACCACCTGAGCTTCCTCCTGGAGACATGTACGCTTCAACAAGAACGGATGATGAAATCAAAATCGTAGATAGCCAACCTATTTTATACCCTTCCCTTAAAAACGTTCTTGGACAAACGCTGGTGTTTTCTCTTCCTACTCCGGATTTGAAGTTGTTTTTTCTGCGGGCAGATTCGAACCCTAGATATATTGCATCATGATCATTCCCTTCCCCGCCACTGTCTTTCCCCGATTCATCCCTAGACAGGACGAGGCAAGGAGTGTCGGTGACTAGGAAAGGGGTGAGGAGCAGGAAGAAGAAGAAACTAAAACCAGGCCTGTCCCACTCCCCTGACATCCAAAACGTATATAAGAACCATACATGACAGCCAGACCCAGACGTAAAGCGTATACCCATCTCGTCTCGCAGTTAAGCAGCACAAAGGAAAGGAAGACAGAGATGAAAACAAAAAGAATCCAGTAAGTTTTGAGTAGAATTGTTGCCCCCCAGCATTCCATGATACCTTGAAAGAATGAAAACGGAAGAGAGAGCGTGTCTTGTGCTTTGTGTTTTTCCTCGTCATACCTCGTGGACCGAACAACCTTAAAAGACAGGAGGTAAGCAGGCTTTGCTTCGCTTAGTGGCGACGATCTAATGTAAATGAATCAGCGGATTGATCTTTTAAATGAATAGCTTCTTCCCATCTTGAAGCTTGGGAATTGTGCCTTTTTGAGGGCAGAAAGGGGTAAAAAGCGCGACAGAAGGAAATGAAAAACGAAGAAAGCAAAACCAGACGCCCAACTGTGAGCCCAGACCAAAAACGAAGGGAGAGAGAAAACATAACCATGTCCTTCCTGTATAGCCCAAGAGAAACACGACCTTGCGTTTAAAGCCCGACCTGCGCCGAATTCATGTATCCATCTCTACCCATCTATATCCATATCCCACCATCTATCCGTGTTCCATTTCCTGTAACGGTCGTAATTCATGAAGAAAGAAGTGTAGTAAGAGGAAGAGAGGGAAAGAAGTAAAAAAAAAAAAAAAAAAAGAAAAAAAAGACATAAACGGCGTGCAATAAAAACCATGGGTGTAAAGGAGAGAAAGAGGAAGAAGAAGGCACACGGCGTGACCCTGCACTGTGGGAAGGCGTGCAGCTCATCTCGCAACAAGACGCAGAAAGGAAAGGAGTCGGCGGAGAGGCTCGAAGGTCGCCGAGGAGAAGATTGGTGTTATGCTCGAGAGAACACCACGCCAAAAAAAAAAATATTGTTGAGGGCAGAGGTTAAGCGAGTTTGTTTCCGTAGGGGCCGAGAATCCTTTCCAAGGGTTTTCCCTGGGGATCTTCGTGTCGTTTCAACAAGAGTAGGAACGGGAACATCATATTCCTCTTCCGCTTCTTTGGAGGGGGAGTTTGTCTTGGATGCGAGGACCTCCTAGACCTTGAAGCCGGAGGATGTCCGATACGACGAAGCATACGGCCTCCCATCATAGCAGTGACGGGACCCCACAATCTCTCGTCGAAAAGACGCCGACTGCGACTGCGACGACCAACTCCCAACGGGTCGCCGCCTCGAACTCGCGCTAGAAGACCGTCTCCTCTCCTCCGCCCTCCTCTCCCGGCGAACCCTCTTCTCCCTCTTAAACTCCCTACACTCCCTCGAACTCTCCCTCGCCTCCCTCAACTCCTTAATCGCCCCGTGAACACCAACGGCCGCCACCCCAATCCTCGCCGCATTCTTAAGCATAGAACTCCTATCCCCTCGCTGCTCCTCGAGCAGCGGCTGCGGTCCGTGTTTTTTCCGCCTCCCCATGTTTTGGTACACGCCGTGTGCCGCGTGAATGGTAGCAATAGCCGCAAGGCTCGACGTAACAAATTTCTTACCTCTCAACTTCTTAGCGCGACGCTCGTCGTCCGACGAGTCGCCCAGGTCCGTGCCGGATCCGGCGTCCGATCTAGCGTCGCCTTTGCCGCGTCGCGAGCGGTGGCGGTCGTCGTGGCGGTCGTCGTCGTCGTCATCGTACCCGCGGCGCGACGAGTGGCGATCATCGTCCCTATCCCTATCCCTACGCGAGGATCGACGGCGGTCCTCCTCGTACTCGTCGTCATCGTAGTCGTCGTCGTGGTACCGCCTATGGTGCCGCGAGCTTCGAGAGCCGTCATCCCTGCGAGAATCGTCATCGGGATCGTTTCCGATGCCCAGCTTCGCGAGGCCATGGCGAGCTTGGTCTACGATGCTTCGACTCCGGTTCCGGCTGCGGCTGCCGCCTCGGCTATCGTCGCGGCCCCTGCTCTCATCTCTCTTGTCGGCGAGCTTCTTCGCGCCGAGGGCTGCTAGACCCGCCGAAGCAAGCGCGGCAAAACCGGCATTAGCGCTCCCGCCGACGCCGCCGCTCTCCGAACGAGATCTCATCCGCGACCGAGAACGGCTGCGGCCAGTAACCTCGTCCTCCTCAATGTTCTTCTTGGAGCCGTGGACGAGGCGGTTGCCCAGGAGGCCTCCGATGACAGACTCGACGATATCCCTCTTGTTATGCTTATCGTCATCGTCCTGCGCACCGCCAATAGCACCAGCACCAATAGCAGCCGTCACAACACGCTTAGCCTTCTCGCCCTGCCAGCTCCCCGGCTCCTTCGCAATGCGGAAAGCCTCGGTAGCGCCAGCAAGCAGCGAGGCCATGGCAGCCTTTTGGATCTTGGACATGCTATGGGCGCGCGAGCGAGTGGACCTAGCGCTATCCCGCGAGCTGCTGCGACCGCGATCGCGATGTTTCTCGGGTTCCTTTTCGCCCGTGAGGGCTCGCATGGCGGCGCCGAGACTCGTCACGCCGAGGGCGTTCTCGAGGAAACTCTTGTGGCCCTTCTTGGCAAGCGGGTCATCGTCCGAGTCAGAGTAGTAATGCTCATGAACCCTCCCATCCCGTCCGCGATGAACGACGTGCGAGCTCTCATGGCGCTTCACCTTGGCAGCATGTTTATTATACAGCTCGGCACCCTGATACCCCGCCACAGCACCCGCAGCCCCCAGCGCAGCCGAATGCAAATAATTCCTATGAATCTCATCCTCCTCCTTCGCAGCCGCCGCCCTCCGATCATAAATCTCCTTTCCCCCCAACGCCAAAGCGGCCCCCGCAACAGCCGCGATGATCTTCTCCTGACGCCCCAACACACGCCGACGCCGCTTCTCCTCCGCCTCGTAATACGCATCCGCGTACCCGGCCTTGTGGCCGCCGCCGCGGGACCTGCGGCGATCGCGCTCGTAGTAAGCGTCGTCGTAATAGTACCCCGGTTCGGCGGAGCGAGCGCGGCGCGGATCGGCGTAGGAGGCGCGTTCGACGGCGAGTTGGGCGTCGTGGTGGGGGACTAGTTCGCGCGAGGTCGAGGGGTAGCCCTTTGCGTAGGAGGACTCGCGGACGTCGCGGGGGTCGGCGTAGCGCTGGCGGCGGTCGCGGTCATCGTAGCGGTCGCGGTCGTCGTAGCGGGGGCGGGGTGAGTCGTAGGGGTCGTATTGCGACATGGCGGAATGGAATCTGTGTGGTGGGTTGAAACGAAATAAAACAAAATAATGATTAGAGTTTCGACGGCCCCTGGATGGTTGACGGCTTTGGCGTCGATGGGCTTGACGATCGAAAGTCTGTTTTTCGCTTCGAGTTCCTGGGAAGAGCGGGAGGGGTTAGTCCATTTGATCGAGTTGGCAAGTCGGCCAGCCTGGATGATTGCGGGGCCAGTGGCGTCACTCCGTTGGGCTCAGTGTGTTTGGCTGTTCCATAGGAGTTGATTGTTTCCAGAGCGGCGAGAGGAGGGGCAAATGCAGCGGACCAATGCCGGCGCACAGAGGTGTCAGTTGATGGGTCATGTACGTACGTATGATATGTATGATCTGTATGAAATGTATGATATGGAGCTGGTAACGGGATATTATCCCTCAGCAATTATCTGACTGGATATCCAACCAGAGACAACGGGAGGCCCCCAGAGGACAGACGGTGAGGGAGGGACTCGCTCGGAACGAGGAAGGTGCTGATGCCCAAGTCAATGATTGATCAATTTGATGGCAGCTGATGTCAACTGAGCTCACAACAATGTCTTCGTCTTGATCTGAGGAGGAGTCGTTCTCGAAGGACGACGGGTTTGGCAAGTGTTTGCTATCAACAGAACTTGACTGGTTCTTCGAAGACTTTGGGAATGATTCTAATTCGCCTTTGTTTTTTTGTTTGTTTCTCAATTTTCAAAATTGAGGTTATACAAGAAAGAATCTCGAGGCGACCTGGTGAAGTATTAAAAGCACCCAACAGCTAACACCTTTCTTTCTTTCATTCCTTGCTTGGCCCTGAGTGACAGGGACGGACGGGCAACTTCATCCTTAAAAATGGTACATGTACTCCGTATTACGTCGATTCCGTTCCCTGGCACCTGGATGAGGCGGGGAGGACGGAGATGCATCGACCAGGCCCAGGCGGGAAGGGATATCATGGGCAGGTATGAATTAGGGCGAATCGGAGCGAAAGAAAATTCCAGCGGGTTACAGGCTTGGTCGCCTTGCCCTTGAGCTTCTTCCTTCGCTCGGCCAAGTTCGACATCGGCTGACCGACGCATTGGTGATTCCTGAATCGTGATACTGCTAGTACGAAGCGCGGCACGAGAATGCGTCCCTGTCGCCCTGCGAGGGCAATAAAAAAAAAAAGAGCTAAAAAGGTTCTTCTGTGTCTGTGTAGGCTGTGTTCCTGCTAGAATTCCTTCCAACGGCTGGCACTGCCATACCCGCACTTGTGCCAAGAGGAGATCAACGGAAGCCAAGGCCCATGTGCTCCCGAATCGAGGTGGCTCTGGTTCCAGCTCGGTCTCTCCATTCGTCGATATCTCAAAAAAGCAGGGCTGCGCCGGAATGCTGCGACTTTGTGCATCGTCAGTCACATCTGTCCCTCTTGAGGCCCTCGAAAGACCAGTGACTCCTGCCCGCCTCACTTTTTTTACTTGTCCTACAGTTGCCCAGGCTATTTGGCGTGGGGAAGCAAATGTCTTGGTTATGCAAGAAGAAAAGGCCCTATTCTCCTCGGCACGTTCCCCGTCCGAGTTGGATGCTTCCGGTCTTCGAAGTAGATAATATGCCAATGAGGAACGACGCGCACCACCACGTAACATGGTACTTCGTATGAACCCCCCCACAACCACCCTCCTCTCGCCCATTCTCGCATAAGAAGAGGGGAGGTGGAGGAAGAAAGGATGCGTAGTGTACAATGCATAGAATCTTCCGGATCTCGGGGAGAGTATCAAGGAGCAGGAGCCTCGAGATCCCGGTCGTGTCACACTTCTCGCGTTACTCAATGTATACCCTAGCCGGGCAAACCACCCAAAACACCAGGCTCGACGACCGAGAGAATAGATCTGACGGGCTAGCTGGCATGGATAATGGCATGGATGATTGCATTTGTTTTGCTGGGAGGAGACAAAGGTGAAAGGCGGGGCAAGATGAGGCCCAAGTTGTCCTTGTCCTTGTCCCTGTCCCATGATGTCATCGAGCTTGCCCCTCTTCTCTCCTCTTCTCCCCTCCAACCTCTTCTCTCATTCAGGCGCCCAAGCAGAATCTCGCATCACATACCAAGTACTTCACTCTACGTTCCACGTTCCATCTCACTGAAATATTTCACGCAGACTTGGCTTCATCAATATTCTTGATATTAAGAAGAGAGGGGATAAAAAGATGAAAAAAACAACCAGCCAAAACATCAATTAATGCAACCCCCCAAGCTCTAATTTTATATTTTTGTTTATTACTTTGCCTCAAGAGGGGAAAAAATAAAAGGACGAACGTGTGCAAACCGAAAGTTTTTCTTTTCCATGCCCTGCTACTCATACATTTGCAGAAGAGAGATTTCTTCAAAGCGGGTTTTTTGATAAAAGATGAAAAAAGAGCAGAAAAGAAGAAGAAGCGAAAGAAAAAAGGGATAATGAAAATGCAGAACAAGAGGCAAAAATGGGGCAAGGGAGACCAGATACTCGAGAAGAACGAATAGAGAAAACAAACAAAGTCCCCTCCCCCTACGCCGTTATTTAGGCCGGATTTTTATTTTTCAAAGTGCGCTCTGCTCTGTTCAGAGAAGAAGGGCGAAAAAAAAAGATGAACATAAAAAAGAAACAAGACAAAAAACAAAAGTCTAAGATTCCTGGCCATTCCCCTTTACCTCCTTGCCTTGCCTTGGCTCCTTTCCCTAGCCCTTCCCTCCCTGATATGCCGTCGCGTCGCAAAGAGGAACTTTTCGTTGTCCATTGCCTCGCTATGCAGACTGTAAGGAAAGTAACGCCGTGTGTCTCGGCCTGGGTCTTCGTCTCTACCCATGAGACGGCGGCTCGAGTCGCCGCCCCGGTCCAAGTCCGGTCGAGGAGTAGGGCGGGCGGCCGGAATAGACTTGTAAACAAAAGACTCGAACAAACATCGTCCCTAAAACAACATTGAAGTGTGTCGTAGGGCCGATCCAATCCGACAAAGAGATCTGGCAAGTCGAGCCATCCGGAGACTGATGAGGTGCCGAAAGTGAAACGGCGACCAAGGTCATCTCTAGTGACCAGCCCCGCCGGATCAGTGAGCATATAACAAAGACATTTCTGACCAGACGCCTCCCTCCCCTTCCTCCCTTGGTCGTCTTTGCGCCGAGAAACGCCAGAATGCTTCTTTTTTTTGCAGTTTTAATTTTTTTCCTCCTCTTCGGAGATCGCCCCTAATATAATGAAGGGACTACGGACCACGAGGGGCTACCTTTCCTTCGCCAATGAAATTCGGAATGTCGAGGCTTCGGCGAGTCGTCATCACATCGCTTCCCGGTAAAAGAATCAACGCCATGAACTTGGTCCAAATATCGAGAGATGGGGACTCGTCCTGATCCTCGAGTCGCGGCTCCTCTGTGAGAGACGACAAATGCCAGCCGGCGTCGCAGGTCCAAGACCGATCATAAACCGAACAGATATGAAACGGTGGACCGTACAAGGCCCGGCCCCGGCCCCGGCTCCGGCCCCGAATAGACATTCACACACCTGCTGCCATTGTGCCCCCTTCCCCATTCTCAGTCAGGTCAACAGACAGAGAACAGATAGGACAGGCTGCAGCCCGCCACCATCACGTTTGAATACCATCCGTGGGTTCCGGTGCGGGTACGTTTTGTTTGCAACAACCATGAAACTGCCGTCTCTGGTGCAAAGGGACAACCAAGTGGCAGACACCTATGGCTGTTCCCTCTCTCACCTCCCCTCTAGGTGGACAAGGTTTCCACTCGTCATATTGCGAAAAACTCTAAAAGAGAAGTTTGACCTTTGGCAAAGGCTGGGGATAAAGCCTCTGCTCTGCGGGGAGGAGTGAAAGACTAGGAGGAGTGAAAGACTAGTGTGCGTGAATAAGGAATATTGCCTGCATATATCTTCGTGGCAAGGCATGCAATTCCAATCATTTGATGTTCGTAAAAAGCCTGACAGACGCTCAAAAAAAAAAAAAAAAGGGTAGGAGAGCTTCCAACTGCAACGGAAACAGGTTAGAAGAAGGATGCAACGGAGAACGTAAAAAAACAGAAGATGAAACTTTTGTTGCGACCCCGACGATTGCTATGCATTCGGGTATTATCATCATCCAGGGCGATTAATCTTATAAAGGTGAGTGTGTTTTTCAAGGTTTGATACCGAAGACTGGATATCGAAATATCGCCCGCCTCGCTGGTGAGCACAATATTCTCGCAAATAGGGCCATGCCGACCTGTTCATTGCTTCCGCGCCCTGTGCTGAACGCCGGTAATTTGTGGGTTTTTTCTTTCTTTTAAAATTCAAAGACTCCAGCACGTTTCGCCAACCACCTTCGCCCCCAAGACGACCGAGATGAAAAAAAATTCATCTTCGGTCTAGGACGATTCTTGGGCGGTAGCCTCTCCGTTGACCGCGTTGGCAACGTCCTTGGGCTTGGTGGCATTCGCCTCCTCCTCAGACTTGTCGCTGGCCGCCTTCTCGGCGTCGGCAAACGAGTTGCCTCCGGTGGCAGTTCGAGGAGAAAACTCCGGTACAGTAGGTTTCAGAACGGTATCTCGGACGGCTCCGACTCCTTGTCCCTGGGCATAGCCATTCACGTATCCGTGGCTACGCTCGCCTCCGTTGACGTTGCTGGCGAACCGGCCATCCGCTTGGCCGTCGTTGTAGCTACCGTACTGGCTGGGGCCGGCATTGGCGGGCCCATTGGGATGGAAACCTGCTCCGGGAGCCACGTTAGGGTGAACGGGGTACTGCTGGCCAGGGTAAAAGTAGTTGGTGGGCCCATCATTTTGGGCAGCCTCATTTCTCTCCGCCATGGGAAGAACCCAGTGAGCGGGGTCATTCACCGTTCGGAGGCGCTCGGTGCCATCATCGGCGCTAACGACGAGCTCGACGTCCCTCGAGACGATACAGGCCTGGCGAACATATTGCATAGGCTCTGCAATGCCTTGGAGGAGACTGCTAACACGGTTGAAGCCCGCCACGAGAGCGAGTGGCACGAAACCCTGGGAATCCATGTTCTTTCGCAAGTAGATATCGCGGCAGAGGTTCTGGATGGAGAAATACCAGCTGAGCTGGGTCGACAGGGCAGAGACCAAGAATGGGTCCAAGAAGTAACCCGGCGTGGGCGTTTGGGGGTAGCCCACGACAGATCCACCGTGGAACGAGTGATCGCCGTAGTTCATTACGGCTCCCTGAGGGTGCCTGTTAGGTCCATTGTTATTGGACGTCGCACGAGACGAACCGGAGCCGCCGCGGCCGCCGCGGCCTCCACCTCGCGATGATCCAGGTCCAAACGACTGCGTGAACTGGTTCTGGCGGATGGGAGGACTGTAATGGTTCTGACGAGGAGCACCGTTGGATGGGTGGTAGCCGGCGTTGAAAGAGCCGTGCTGGGAGTTGATTTGAGAAGCCGAGCCGTGGTAGTTACCCCGGCCTCGGGGGCCTCCTCGAGTCCGCTCGCCGCGGGTCTCTTGCTTATCGCGACCATGTTCCTGTGTCTAGATGTTAGCTATCACACACAAAAAAAAAAAAAAAAAAAAAAAAAAAAAAAAAAAAAAAAAAAGGGCCGAGATGAAGGGAATTGATTGCTGGGATGGCAGAAAAAAGTAGATGGGCCAGTGACGCATCCGTTGGGGCAGAAGGGGAGGGGGCCTTACATTCGGCGACGAATCCTTGGATTTGTTAGCTCCGGGGACGGAATGCTTTCGCTGCTCACGGGCATTAGGCGTGTCAACCGATCCACGCTTGGTTGACATGGGAGGCACAGAGCTTCCTCGGGGATGGGCGGGACCATCCCGGTCAGCATCGCGGCTCTCTCCGTTGTTAGCCTTGGTCGAGCTTGTCGAAGAGGGGCTTGTGCCCTTCTCGTTGCTGTCCTTGACAGGGTTGGCAGCATGGCTGCCTCCTCGTGTTGTGCCTTCACGGCCACCGCGAGCACCACCCCTAGGCCTAGTTGACTTGTGTTGAGGAAGAGGAGTCTGGAAATTCACAGTGGGCACAAAGTCCATCTTAACCCAGTCTTTCTTGCCCACCTGCTTTCCTTTGAGGGCTCCTTGATCTTCCACAACAGGCTTCTCCACCTTTTCTACAACAATCTTATCAGTTGATTTTCGCTTTTCCTCCTTAGTTGCTGTGTCAGGAGTGGGCCAGGATGCAGCATCATCACTGGGGGCAGGATCAGCTCGGCGGGCCTCAGTCTTGTTGTGGTGGGTGCCGTTCTTCCTTGAGTTGTCACTGTCGCCCGCCCTTTTTTGGCGGTCGATGTTGACAGTTGAGGAATCATTGCTAAACTTGGAGCTGCTGCTCGTGGTAGCCTGAGCACCATTACCCTTGCGGACATTCGATTGGGGTGCAGTGGTGGAAGGAGTGACAGCAGTTGGCTTCGCCGTCTGGTCAGCACTGCTTTGCTGAGCCTTTGCTAGCTGGGCATCACGTCTCTGGTGCCAAGGGTTAACAGTGGGGATGGGAGCTTCAAAAAGCTCAGGCTTAGGAGGAGCCTCTTTGACACTTTCAGCAGCATCTGAACCTTTGTCGGTGTTGTCGGCACCATTTGTGGAGGCCTTGGGTTTCCTCTCCCTCCTATTCCTCCTGTTCTCGGTGCCGGAGGAGGCCGGGCGCGACTGATGGGCTCGGCGATGAGGGCCACCTTGAGGCCTGCCTCCCTTCACACTTCGCTGAGCAGAGAACTCTGAGCTCGTATCGTCATCTCGTCTGGATTCGCCGGACGAAGTACCCAACGATGGGGCAGAGTCATTTTGCGTCGTGCAGCTAGCATCGGAAACGCTCGGAGCCTTCGCGGCAGGGATATTGTTCAATTCCGTATCCTGGGTCGTGGACTGGAAGCCGTCGGAACGGGGTTCGCTCGACAGAGTAGCAGGCAGGGCTGCGTCATTCGCCGAAGCGTTCTTGGGAGGATCTTGGGGCCCCGTGGAGGGGGAGCCAGGAATGGCAGGAGTGAGAGGAGTGGGCGGCGTCGATGTCGACGTCGCCTTTTGTCCCTTCGCAGCTTGGGCGTAAGAGAATGGTACGGTTGCGGTCGGCATCTTGGATGTCGGAACTTCGGGTAAGAGCGTCATAGAAGGGGGGTTGTGTTGGGGGTCGGCAAGAGTTTTTCGCGGCAAGTGTTTGCGAAATTACCAAATATGTTCTGCGATGAGTACCCAACGGCCTGGGAGGCGTTGAAGGAGAGAGTTTGGGCGCGAAGAATCCGCAGTCCACTCCCCGTGATCCCCTCTGAGAGGTTGTCCGGAGAGGTGCTAGGAACCTCCCCGCACTCCGTCAACGGATTGGGGAAAGACCAATCGGTAGGACGGCTATTGCAAGCCCTCGTTCTCTGCTGGATTAATAGACTGTCGTATGCGGATGGTTTCGACGATGAGTGACGGTGGTCTGTTCCGGATACGACGAGAAAAGACGGTTTGGGTTGGTCGAGTGGGTGTCGGAGAAAAGAGAGTCGAGGTGAGGAGAAAAAACGATACAGAGGGGCTTAAACAAAGAGAAGCCCACGACTCAGAAAATGGCGGCAAGTAAGATCTGTTACGATCTATTGATAAAGAGCCTCGCTCAATCTGGTCGACAGGCGGTGTTAAAAAAAAAAAAAAGGTCGCTTGAAAGTGTGCGATGGGGAGGAAGTAGAAAAATTGAGTGTGGTTCTGTTTGGGAGAAACACGAGGGTGTGGAAGAGGAGAGGGCAGAACAAAAAAAAAAAAAAAAAATTATGAACGATATTCGGCTGATGGGGAAGGAGGAGACAAGGAGACACTAGCACGGAGTACTAGTCAACCCTCGCAGAGAAAGGGAAATTTTGGTGTACCTTGGCTACCACCACAGCCGATAGCTCCGGATTTCTGTGTGGCCCGAGAAATCAGCAGTCGCAGCAGAAGGCAACAACTAAAGGTGCTTGGTGCTGGCAGGGCGATTAAACGATTCCTGCGGGGGAAAGAGTTTCGTTCCTTAGGAATTGGGTCGAAATATTGTTTAAAAGGTGTACGAAGTATGAAGTGAAGAGAGAGAGTAAGAGAAAAGAAAGTTGACTGAAATTTAGTTGGAGGTACCGAGCGAGGTATGAAGGTAGGGCGTGAAGAATTAGGCTGGCGGAAAGAGGTGGGAAGACCAGTGTTGTGCTAGTGGTATCTAGTACATCGGCGATGTAGGTGATGGATGGACAATGGGACTGGGCACTGGAGCAAAAGGTAGTCCCATCGATTAGTCATTAGTTCAATGTACGCTGTATGATTGTATGACAATATTGTCCACCAGAACTTTGACAACACTAGAGCAGCTGTGTAGGACCTGTTCAAACAATTGTGTGGTCTTGTAGTATGTTGGATGTTGGGTACATGAATACAAGAATACCCGAATACATCAAATGAGAAGACTGGCGGGAAAGAGGAATATCAATGGTGGAACAGAATTGAGTGTCAACAGGAATAAGAGGACACACAGCACTGAAATGGTTCAAGGGGAGATCAATGATTTGTCTGAAGCAAGATTGGTGTTGATCCATCTTACTTGGCAATCACCACCATTAGCCACACCACATCAAGATCACTTTAATTCAAACCATTCTTGAAAACGTGAATGTGTTTGCCGTCCGTGTCAATAAACTTGGGGACCTGGATTGACGCACAATGATTTGAATGCCATGCCCAAGTTCAACGGTGGCCGCCTCACTATTACTCACAAACTAAAAGACCAAGCCAGGCGAGTCTGATTGATGGGAAGCACGGAATATCAATAGGGTATTATTATGCTGAAAGCCCGAAAGGCTTGGGTACCCCCGTACCTCGGCCAGAGCTCGACTTCCTCCGTAGTATTATTCCACAATTGGCGACAGTACGTCCTACAATTGTACTTTCCTCTTGGAATACCTATTAAAGATCACAAGGGGATCATTGGTCCGTTGCCTCCTTCCCAAGTCATTGCCTGGCTAGGTTGCCTCGTGGATGCGTCGATCACAGTTGGAAGTCGCAACGAACTAACTCGATCATTGTACTTCAGATTTTGTAGTTGATCTCCGCGGGGAAGGCACCGCCCTGGGACGTATTACTACTGAGTACGAAGTAGTAGTAACCCACAAGAACCTTGACCGTTTTCAATGTCACGAGTCTGGGAGTTCGGGGATCCGTGGATTTTCATGTGTCCGCGATGAGTAACAAACGGGGTAACATAGAAAACGCGGCATTGCGGCGTGCCATGGTTGTCCGAAGTATTTCACAATTTCAGCGGGCGACAGTCTCTATTAGCGGAGATTCTGCTCGTTCTGCATCAAGAACTTCAGGAAATATGTATATATAACTATATCAATACGAATTGGTGGAATGATCCCTGGCTCAGTGCTCCTCCAAGATGTAATACATGTATGTTCCTACAACGCCAAGTATGACATCAAGTATGAGAGGCCTTACTCCTCTCCAGGTACCTCGCCTCGGCAAATGCCAGCTCGTACTACTTCGTAATTTGCGCCTGGTTGAGCTTCATCACTGGTCGAAAAAAGTTGAAATAGGAATGTCTCCTCGTGCTTGGACACAGTCACACACGACTCGACGATTCGATTTTTTAAGCCACGACGACACAAGACAACACCAGAGGATGCTTGACTAGCAAAAACAAACAAGCCTCGTGACATGTTGGCAAGAAGATTGCACACATATGCGCCTCGCCTTGCGCTTCGATCTCCCGAACTACTCTACGCCAGTTCAAGATCTGTCTGCCTAAGCTCAAGGACGAACCCAGCCCTAATCAAGATAGCTGGCAATTACTTCGCAGAACACATCCGCGACGAGCTAGGGATGGTTGGTACTATGATTGGCGAGCATCTACGGGGCTTGCATCGCTTTTGCTGTCCGCGATTCGGTCCTGGAACGGGAGTGGGAACGGACAATGGACTGTCGGTGACAGTCCGCCATCCCATCGCACTGATCGAAATTAGACCCTGTTTTACGTGAGCCAATTCAAAGCAAGTCCAGAGTCCAGAGTCCAGACCCATTGACCCAGTCCCAGCCCCGTCTCCCGCCTCTGCTTGTGCCCGGCTGATAGGCACACCAATTAATCCAATGAAGGCCGTAAAATAGTCACCCGAGCTGGTAAAAATCAACAACGAGAAAAAAAAAAAAAAAAGAAAAGTAACACGTCGCATCAGGTCTCGTTGGGCGACCGGTCAGAGTTGAGGATGCCCTCCCTCAGGTCCCCTACCTCTTTCCTTCTGGTATTCTACCCAACCTGATAAGTGGTGTCTTCCGATCCGCTGATCCGCGGAGGGAGAGATGATATGCTGGTGCCTTGTCCCGGTTGCGCCCGCCCTCCTTGTCGACTCCTGTCCATTGCTCCAAGAAGAGCTCTGCTAAGGTATGGAGTAATAGTGACCACTAGGTAGGGGTAACCTCTAATAACATCCCAATCTCACTGTACTGTGGGAGAAGGGTACAAGCGCCATAGAACCCGTAACAGGCAACAACGGGCCTTCTCGGAAAGACGAATTCCTCGCAAGCGGTTCGCAATTCACATTGCGCAGAATTTTCTCGGTGGTGGATCCCTTGTTCGGCCAGCCAACGTGGTATTAATAACTCATTCCAAGTCCCGCGGCTACGCTCCACGGAGGGCTAGTGGAGAGTGTCTCCCTCGTTGGAGTGTTCAGTATACGGACAGACTCCGCACTTGGAGGACCGGGCTGTTCCAGGTTGTCGCCAAAGTCCCACTGGAAAGAGGCCAGAACTTTTTCCCAACATATTGATTCTACACTACCGTCTGGCGTCCTGAGAGCCGGCACAGAGTCTAACTGGCGCTAAAACTCAAAAATCCAAAACTGCCCAAGCCGGAACGCTCTGAAAAAAAAAAGCAAGCGAGGTCTTACTACTAGGTGTACTACGAGGTCGTGTGTGTACCAACTTCCAGAAGACTAAACCGGATATGAATACAGCTCCAAGACGTGGGTGTGCCTGGCTATCCGTCCTTCGTAGGATCTATGAGTTACACTCGATGCTTGCAAGGACGCCCGTTCTTGATAGAGACCCAAAAGCAAGGAGATTGGGGTTAAATTGACACGGAATGGAGAGAAAATTGGGGGATTGCTCCAAGCTCCAAGCTCCAAGCTCACATGCCAGAGGATACATTTCGCCAAGACGGATTTGTGCTCATGATATAGTGTAGGGGAGTGGATGTACATAATTTAAGTATTAAAAGGCCATCAATCCTTCTTCCTTTGCATCCGTCGATCTCTTGGAAGGGATTGATGACCATTTCCATTCTTCCCGTTACGAATTCCTCGCTCCGGCTTGGCTTGGCTTTCCCTTGCACGTGCGGATCAGTCGCCGTCTGATGTTTACTTCAATGCTGATCAAAATATCGAGGGAGACCGACATCAGCTCATGCTCTCGGTACGAAGTCAGCTCCACAACGGGAGCTGGCAACTAAGGAGACTAATCTAATCTAGTAACTGGTGGCAATGGCGACCAGGGCTCATCGGCGACTATTACAAAACCCCGATAACAACGTTACATGATAATTGCATACGTTGTAAGTATGCAGACGGAAATGGATGGCTTGGGTCAAACTTCATGTCTCCCCCCACTGGTCTTCCAAAGGAAAAATGAGGAGTCGCAGATGGCGGAAAGCTTTTTTCTCTTGGCTTGGCCTTCGGCATACGTGTGGGTGTCACTGGCCGAAAGTGCGAACGAATTAGAATTTACGCGATCGGTTAAGTGCTACTGTCATGATCCCTAGTTTCGCCCTTTTGTTCGCGACGAGGATTTAAGCTTACGAGTAGTGGCCTCCCACCATTCACGGCATTAATCAAATACAATTATAGCTCGTCGTCACCGTCGTCCCCATCTCATACTATTGAAATCGATTGCTAACACGAAATGTCGGAAGAAATACGAGTCACAGTTGTGTGTACTCTAGTAACTATGGAGGGAGAGAAAAGAGGCAAGCTAAAAATCAACAGCTTTGGTTGGTATGCGAAGACTGGTGAATCCGAGAAGGCGAAGGCCGCCTCCGTTGTCAGCGCCCGCTTGGAGACCGGCCTTGGCTATCGTTGCCACCGACACCGTCGAGCTTTTTCGGTCGGGGGCCTCCTCGTTAGCCTTGCAGGGTTGGAGACTGTCACCTGAAGGAGCCAACGAAGATGTGCGACAACAGCGATGTCGAACGCGATGACCCTGTTAAAGCAACAGACTCGTGTCGCCTAGACTACCTGGAATTGCGTGGCTTGGCGCGGATCCTTACCGTTGCCTTTGCTCGTGATTCCATCCGAGCTCCTGTCAATGGCATACTCTTGGGGTTTACTTGCCCCTAAGCTCCGGCGCATTGAAAACAATGAACCGGCCGGCCGCGGTGACAAAATGGCGTGCCGACTCCTCTGAGCCGCTAAGAACTCATGATGAAGCCTGGCGCTGATTGTTGGTGACTCGCGCAGTCTAACATGTCACCACTAGCTCAGATACCATGGTGCCATCTCTTCAGGAGAGCTTACGACGATTCCGAAGCTCGCAGGCAGCTTAATAGAAGAGTTGCGCCGGCGTATTTTCCACGGGCTAGTTGCCACCGTTGACAGGTAAGAAGCGATGCAGTGCGTTGGAACACAAGGGCGAAGGTACCATGGAAGCCAGGAGACCCTGCCAGGGTCCAGCTTCTGAGGATGTGATCTCGGGATGGTATCTACCAGCCCGTTTGTGTCGCGTATCATCGTACGGAAAGCCCAGAGCGTGTTGAGATATGCGTGTTGAGATATGCGTGTTGAGATATACAATGAGAGACTACACTCGAGCCCTCTTGGGGAACTTGCCCGTGCATGAGACGCAGAAGACACTGGTGTATTACTCCACTGTGACGGACGAAATCAAAGATACCATCGTGTCTAGGCGGGTGGCTTTCAGGCCTAGTGTTCAAATAAAGTTTCCCCGAATGGCAACTGTGACATGGACTTTTGACACGACCCCATATTTTGATCGTAAACAACCCATACAAGATGCCCTCTCTCGGGACATCCGCGTTAAGGTTCCCACCGTGGCACATGCGCAAGATCAAGAGGAAAGGCGATCTCGATACAGACATCGACAGGAAAACAGAATCCAAATCAGGAAGCTTCATTCAACGACTGAACAAAGTGTGGTCAAAGACATGGAGCACGTCGCAAAAGCTTAGAGACCCATGCCTTCCCGGCTTGCAACCTGTCGAAGCTTAGGGAACTACAACCGTTTCGGTCTTTCCAAGGAATAGTAGTAACTGTTAACAGAACACGAACGCTCTCGGAAGGACCAGGGCCGTGAATAATCGAGAGATTCGGAAGGTGGTCTTGCTTCACGTCGAAACGTGCTCGCGACTCCTTCCGTCCATTGTCTGTCTCATTCATGCTCCCTACTCCACGGTATCGAGATCATGACGTCAAGGACACGAAGGGAAGGAAGGGAGCTTCAATTGTAATCACTACCACGATGACAGAAGCCGCCTCGTCTGAACTCGATCGAAGATGGAAGAATATAAACGGCCACGGCCATCGTCTCCGCTTTCGTCTGTGTCGCCGCGCAAAACCCACATCCAATCGCCGGAATATCTACTGGCTCCCCTTTCGCCATACAGAGCGATTAGTCTCCCATTCGAAACGGAACTTCTCAATGGCTTAGGATGGGCTTACGCCTATCCAACCGCCGTTCACATGTAAAGACCTGTCTGCCGTCTTCTCGCCGGCGGACTGCTCAGTCCAATGAGCTCAAATATAGACCTCGACCCATGTCGGGTAATGACAATCCCCCATTGGTTTCTTTACTAGGAATGGTACGCTGATATTGTAACAGCAAGAGGCCGACAAGCCTCCAGACTATTATCGTTGCTGCAATGGCCGCCGGAGTTGCCGCCGCTGGTGTCAGGCCCTCCTCCTCCTCCCTCGCCTCCCTTTCGCTATTAGTTAGGAGATGTTTCGCTGTTGTGTGCCTCTCCTTTTTTTTTTTTTTTTTTTTTGCCGCTGCGGCCACGGCGTAGGGGCTTGTGTACGGGATATTGCATTATTATGCAAAGTAGAGGTTCGGAGTTATTGTTTTTAAGAAGTAATGTGATAGTGTTGGCCATGTCCGTAGTGGGCCCCAGCGAAGATACGGGAATAGGGTCACATCAAATAGAGAAGGGAATGTTCCAGGGCATCGAGGTGGAAGGGTTCTTGTCTTGTTTCTTTTCCTTCTTTTCACGTTCAGTTATCATCATAGCGTTCAGCTTCGAGTATTCAGTCATTTCGGTTATCGCAATATATTCTTTCCGTGTCGGTTCTTTCCCTTAAGAACTAGGATTCGACCTCGCGCTCATTCTTCCCGTGAAGTTGCTGCCTTCTCGTCTTACATGCCCGCCATGACACCTTCTTTTTCAGTTCCCTTTCCATTGGGACTTCTATTGTGTGTTTCTAGTATTGTTTTGCTGTTGATCAACGGAACCGGTATCTGTCAGTTCTTGCGGGAGCCTTTCAGCGGCTCCCAGTAGGCGTTGTTTCATGACTCTTGACCACCAAGTCACTTCCTTCCTATGTGTGGTGTCACGGGCAGAGCTAGGAGGCACTTACTGCAATTCAACATCTATTGACTATTGAAGTTAACTAATTAATTGATGGGTATCAAACGGGAGCAGAAGGTGGTAAACGATCGCTGTGTCAAACTATCCGTTTCACATGCTGATATTGGTTGGCCGTGAAGGTCATTGCCGTATACGATTCCACGGCGATACAGCATGACCTTCTTAAACTTCCCTGACCCGGTTCGTTGTTCCATCTCAGCTCTTTGAATGTCATTAGCACCTGTAGTAGATAGGAATCTAAGGGAGTTGTAGGACTTGGATTTATAGGCCGATGGGCCAGGACTCCATAAGCTCCCAAATGTCCGTATTTACAACTTCATGGCGATTCCAGCCTTTGACGGAAAGCCAACCAGACCAAAGGGTGGGTTCTCCTCGACGGCAGAACTTGTGGGTAAGGCAGAAGCGATCTTCGCGGTCTACATGCAAGTCCTCATCGCCCGGTATCACCCTCGACGTCTGCTCCGGGTCTTTCCATGGAACCATCTGTTCAAGCCGGGAGGGTAAGTCTTTGAAATAAAATGCCCCACGGCATTCTCTATCCTCCGGGCCGGCATATTGGAATAGTATGCATATTGTCCACTCCCATTCTCGGGTCCAATCGTATGAATACTGGAAAGGACGTTCAACCTCTCCACCCCAAATGCCGTGGTATATCTTTATCGTCCGGGGAGGATGGTCGTAGGTATGCATAGTTTTTCGTCCACCATTCGGTTCGGATAAAGATGGCCTGAGATTCTTCATAGCGCCCAGTATCCTACGAGAGGCGCGAGTCCTGATCCCCCGACGTATAGCGGGAGACAGCTCAAGCGCAGGAGCGGGCTCCATCTGGCTGTAATTGTAGAGTATAAACCCGCCTTGCCCATTGATGGGAAGCGGCAATGAGGCTACTCTGTCATACGCGAGGAAATCGATCCCTCTCATCATGCGGTCGTATTCCTCCCAGACGCTCACATGCTGCGTGCGGAGGGGACGCTGAGCTGGGGCAGAGTACGGTGGGGGGTTGGCGTCTTCATCGGAGCCGCGGGTGCGTGCGTTCTTCTGGTGGACGGGGGCGTTGTTGGAGGTGCCCACCAGCGGCCACTGCTCAGACCTTGTCGTTCCTGTGGCCATGTTGTTTTCGAGTGTATTCAGTTGCTTCGAGTCGGCGGTGGAAAAAGTAGAGGTGACTAGGCTTAGAAAGGGTGGATGGTATAAGTTTCACAGAACACGCTCACAAGGTTGTTTAAATGCTTTGCTCTAACTATTATATGAAGAAATGAGCACATGATAATTTGCTCTCCAGGAGAAAGAAAAAAGAAAAAAGAAAAGAGAAATGAGGCCCGGTTGTGGGAACGACTGGCTACTAGTGTCGTGGTCTTTCAACCAACTCAGGGTCATGTTGGAAGGGGAAATACGATAACCTACATTCAGAGCTATGTCGTGCATGTATTCCTCACATCGGTTGCTATCCCAGCTAAAGGGGAGATGGAGGGCCATGATGTCGCTCCGGGGATGCGTCCCGGTGTGATGCCATGATCCCCCATCCTGCTACCAAGTTGCGGCTCAGACTGCTATCTACTGGCGTCCCTCAGAGACGTTCCTCAGAGAGTAAGATATCATGGTTCTTTCTTCGAATCCGCCACTTACGAGGCAAGATTGCCAAGCAAATCTCACACCCGTTCCGCCATAGAATATCTTTTCAATAAGAATCACACACGTTATTCCTTTTCCCCCTCCCCCATCTCCCCATTTCATCTCTCTTCTCTTCCTATTACGTTCCAATCGAGCCTCAACCTATCTCAGCGCTCGTAGAGAGACCGAAACCAATCAAGGCACTAGTGGTTTAGTGGTAAAATTGGTCGTTGCCACCCGACGTGCAGCTTCGACTAGCCCCCGGTTCGATTCCGGGCTAGTGCAGAGATAATTCGTTTCTTTCTTTTTGGGTTTTGCTTATTCTCTTCTGCGCCTTCACTTGGAGCTCATCTTCATCTTGGAGAGATGCGCTTGGGATAGGGATATGTATTTTCCTTTTTTAACAGCTGCGCGTTGGAGTCTGTCACTGGGCAGACGACATACGTATATCTAGACAGGGCGAAAACACGAGTCACTTATCATGGAAGCCTCTCGGATTTCGCAAAATTAGTATTTCCATTTTCCTACTCTATCCATTCCCTCGAAGCACACTCTTGCGCACTCATCGCATAACTTGGCCTCCTAGCTAGGCCAGGTGAAATGGAAAAAGGAGAGGGGAAAAAAGGGAGGAGAGAGAAGGCATAAACCCGTACCAGGCCTCCCGAATAGCTGGCTAGGAATTTAACCTCGCCTCATCCCGAAATTGAAGGCAAGTCCCGTCGATCTAAAAAGCACACAGCCGGAATCCCGGAAGACACATCTGGAACGTTCCGTGGTTAGGCTCAGTTCTTCTTATTTGCTTCCCAACCGCTTCCCATTCCCGCCGCGAAAGAAGCGAGAGGAGAGATGGGTTTTACCGCACCATAGCATAAAATCTTATAGGAGATGGTGACGGATGAGTTGAGAGGGGAGAAGATAGACGCGATGAGTATGGTTTGAGGGTTGGGTTAGTTCTATGACGCGTCATCTGTTACAAGGCCTTGTTTTCAGCATTTTCTATCTCCCTTTTGGCCATTCGCTTCAGACCTAGACCGGTAACACGGGACATATGATGCTGGCAGCAAGGCAGGAAGGGACACCACCGAGTGGCGAGAAGTTTGAGCACGAATGAGGTCGACGACGTTGTATTATTTGATCCTAACGTAATATACGAGCGTACTGTGTATGAGATGCGATATAATACTTCTTAACCACGAATACCTCCCACAGACCGAAAGAAAAGAAGAAAAAAAAGTCTAAAAGGCCGCAGAAACGCTATTTGCAAATATGCTGTTACTCTTACAATTTTTGCCTCGCCCATCGCGACACATCTAAATGGGCACGCACAAGTTGCGACTTTCCCCTCAACTGGGGGAAAGAAAGAGACTGTGGGGGAACTTCAAAACGCTTTATCCAGTCATCCAAGAAGTAGCCTGCCGGGTTCCATAGCTGGCCGCGAAGCGCAATCCAGTAGATCCCATGGGGAAGTAACTGACGAGATACCATACCAAGGCGACGATTTGGATGACGGCGGAGATCAAGGTGAGGAACGTGCTGTGCAGCTGTGGGGAGAAATGGGCGTGTTAGTGCCAAACTGTGTTGCAGGGAGATGGACCAGGAGAGGACCGGGAAGTTGGACATGGAAAACTCACCCCAAGGGAAAAGTAAAAAGTAAGGAATATCGACCCAGCATATGCAGCGGTAAAAGGCAGGCGAGGTCCAGAGACAAGATGTTGGAGGTACGCCATGGGACCCATCATAGCAGTGAAGGAAGCCATGAAGAATAGCGACCCGAGAGTGAACCTGCGAATGACATTTCGCGTATATTAGCAAAACGTAATTTCCTTCCGGATCGGGAATAACCTCAAGGCTTTCATGGATATCACAAGGGTGCTGTCCGGTCTGGTGTAGAGAGGGAAGATGTCACGCGAGGAAAACTCCGGCTTGCAGCACGGATAGTTGCAGCTGAGGCATACAAGATGCATCCTGCAAGGCGACCGGGGCTATCCCGGAAATGCCGTAGCGGATTCTTCAGCTGGGCACTACTGGGTTTCCTTCCCATCTCCGGGGAGAAGCGCAAACTTCCATACAAAACACCTTGGACATTGTCGGTGAGGTATAGAGAAGGCGGGGATGGAAACAACGGAAATGGCGGGAGCAACGGAAGCGACGGAACAAACAAGCTTCCACACTTTGACGTGTTCACTAGTCCAAAGAAGAATCGAAAGCACTTACAAAATTATAAACTTCCTAGGCCTGGTGGCCATGATAGGAAGAAAAGTAAAGGCGATTACGAAGCAAGCAACAGACGCCAGGATGCACATGGCGAAGATCATTAATCGGTCCCAACGGCTCACTGCAAGCTGCTGTCAGCCTCATGCTGTTTAACAGAAAGATGGAGGCATAATTTGTGTGTTCACATGGGAAACTAAGACAAGGTGCAGCTGCACACATGTCCATCTGCAAGGGTCGCGAGAAACAATAAATGTACGATATCAAAGGAGGAGGGGGGTGAAAAGAGAGAGAGGGAGAGAGAGAGAAGGAAGGAAAAGGAACCATGACTCACAGGCAAACCAGCCTTCCTCTTCCTCCCTCCTGTTGGGCGCGGGGAGAGGCGCCCCAGAGCTTTCTGTCGTTGGAAGTTGTACATAGCCCCCGTCGCGGAAGGGGTTGAGCGACTTGAGTGATGACAGGAAGCCGCTCTGCTGGGAAGTGTTGACGGGGATGTCAGGATCCCGTCGACTCCAACCCAGCGAGTTGATGGAGTCCCTAAAGGAAGAGGATGCCATCTTCTTTTTTGACTTGGGACGTAGCGGTTACGTCACTACCCGGCAGATCGCTGCAAGGTATTATTATTAGATATCGTGTGAAGGAGGTGCGAAGCTGCGCTAGGTCTCAGATGTTGTATCGAGTGACCCAGGAAGAAAGGTTTAGAGCAAAAGGGTCGTTCGTAATGAGAGGGAATGCAGGGCGGTTTGGTCACTAGACTAGCCGGTCTCCGAGTGAAGTATGACCAAGGGTACAAGTCAAGCGTCGGGCGCAAAAAGAGGAAGAGAAGGGACACAGGTGTGGGCGCAGGCGGATGGTGCTATCGACGAGGATCAACTCGGGAAGGTGGGCGATTCTTTTTTTTTTTTCTTTTTTGCGCCAGAAAGAAAGAGGCTTGGCTACTCCACAACAGGGAGGGTCAGCAGAGTGCCTTTTGATATAACACGAAGTGCTTGCAACAAGGTGGGCAGGGAGTAACTAGGAGGGGCTCCCATGCAAGGCACCAAGTTAAAGAGAATAATGGCAGCCTGCCGGCAGTTACTGGCCGCGTCGACCCCTTACCTACCGGAACGAAGCAATGACGTGAGGTATGCGTCTTCGTACGCGTCCACCTGAGTTGAAGAAAGCGACGGCGGCAGAGGCGCAGGAAAGACAAGATGTATCAGGGTGGAGGGTTGTTGAGTCCTCCGAAAGGGCCGGCAATTGCTTGGTGGTCGATGGGGTGTGGGCCGGAGGCGTGGGACGATGGATCGAGGAGAGAGGGCGACGTTGGAGGTGGATTCCTGTGGTAGCGCCAAGAAGGTTGAGGACGGACGGGCGGGCGGTCGAGGAGTTGGATCGGTTTTTCGCAAAAGATCGGGTACTGCCTCGAGGCAGGTAATGGAAAAAGTGGGAGACTAGGATGTGGTTGATGATCGTGAAGTCGGAGAGGTGGTGGTGGTGTGGCTTGGAGTAACTTCGTCGTGGTACGTACCAGGCCGTGATTGGGACGAGGCTCGCAGCTCGTCAAGGGCGCCATTTCGCTATTTTCCCACCTGGCTGCCTGTTGGAAACTCACTGGGACTGGCTGCTCTCCCACGCGTGTCAAATGCAGGTGCCAGGTGCCAGGGATCTTGGGGCCTTTGGGATTTTGGCCAGTGTGCACAGACCACCACACTTCCGACCTTTTCCCTCAGGCTGCGCGATGCACATGATTGGTGGCATGTCTCACACGAGGGAGGGTGTCCCAACAGTGTGATTCGAGGCTTCGAGAGCACTGTAACGATTTATGGCTGCTCACGGAAGCTGGAATGGGGCACATTTTGTACGAAGTATTCTGAACCAGAATGGGCTTGATGCCAACGTGGTATCTTATTAGTATTCTTCAGGACTCAGATGACAGGAAGAGGATAAATATATTAGAAATACAAATCTTCATGCCAGATTTGGTCCTCTGGGCTGTCTAAAGACTCAAACCCGTAACATCCCGAACTTGGGTGGGAGGTGAGACTCTCAACCCTCCTCTTCCAGGCTCAAATGCGGTGATACAGCATAGGCTTGATGGTGGGGTCAACAGCCTGAGGTTACTAGTTACCAAGGACAAGCTCATCCGAGTGGATTTGGAGAAGGGGGGCAGACAAAAATCCATGCTCTGACTGCCAGGCTCTGGCTTGCCTCACCGCTGCGAGTAATACGGCTGCAGCTCATCCTCGATTCATGCTGGTTCGTCTAGTTCCCCACCCCCACAACGAGTCTAATGCAGCGCTTCCTCTGCAAGATGGTCTACACGACACTAGACCTCGCGATAACAAGGTAGGTCCTGAGAGACCGAATCAACGAGAACCATGCTTCAGTAGTGTGCCCGTTATTGGCCGACGTGCCGCCTGTATGTAAACTACAAGACAGAAAAGAGATACATGACGTGAGTATCCATCGCTCTATTATGCCGAGTATTATGCTGCTCTTTGTCGTATTGAGGCATCATTCCGTTGAGGGAGGGGGGAGTTCTGGGCAATGGCAGTCCTGGAGGAATCGCGAGTACGCTGCGCAAATACTGTTGGACAGGACATGGCACTATCCCATCCTGGTCAAGGTGCACACCCTCCAACTTCCCGAGCTCATACCACCTGCCTGGGGTCGCAGCCGGCGTGCATCTACAGCGTCGAACGCTCCAATTAAAGATGAGATAGCGATCAAAATGGTGATCCGATATTGCTAGCAATAATCCATGTACAGGGCGTAGTATGCCCATCTTTCCTGATCCCTGGCAGGAGCACGACTCGCTCTGCAAAAGTCTTATTGGGTCCTTGCCGCGGGCGGGTGCGATCAAGCTGTGGAGCATGGACACCCCTGCCTTGCTCAAGTCGAAAATCTCAAGAAATCTTATCCCAGCGTCGTGAAGATGCTAGAGACGGGGGCACATGAACAACTTTCCTTCGAGGTGGATATTTCTAAGCTGGAGCTAGTCTACGTCCCGTGCCTTCGAAGGATTGCGCCGTCTCTCGCGGCCCGAGAGTGATCTGCCTCCGTACTCTTAAAAACAAAGGACCGGATAGAAATCTCGAGGCGGTGGACAGAGCTAGACCCATGTGGGTGTGGGTGATTCCACGCGTGTGTACTTCGCACAAAGCTCGGGGATGATAGAGGGGAAGAACCAAAGCGTAACTCCCAACAAGACCCAGAGTGAAGTGTGACATGTTGATACATATGACCTGGTCAAGCTTCTCCAAATTTCAACAGGGTGTGTGTGGGGTCTCACCATAGCCGCCATCACCGCGACGGTGACGGGATTAAACCTGGCCATCGTGATGGGTCGCTCCAGGCATCATGAAGTTCTCCCTAGTCCCTAGCGTTTCGGCGAAAAGTGTACTTAAAAACCATGACAAGGCGTCCCGGTGTCTTGGGCTGGTTTGAGGAGAAAGGAGTCACGGGTAACCCTTTCGCCCACCATTTCAAAGGCGTCTTCTCGTTATTTTCGAGGCTAGGAGAAAACAAGTGTCGCGAGTTTGTAAGAACTACGAGTTGAGCACACCCTCCTGCTCTTTGGATGGTGGTCAAGAGGACGTCGAAAATGACCTCACAGTTTTACGGATGTCCCAAAATGGAACGTATGGGGAATGCCATGCGAAGGTTCCCCGTTCTTGCGACAGGAAACGAATCCCATACGAAGTATTGAGTATTGACCCGAAGCCGTCCGGTCGACAATACGCTCACGTTCGAGGTGGGAAGAGCGGTGGGCAGCGAATCCTGTTATCGCAGACGACTTTTGTGAAAGAACTTGGCATATTGACTCACTTCGAGCCACAGAGGGAAGGGAAAGGAAATATTGCTGAACGCCAAGCCTTTCGCGTCTTCCATTCCACACCCTGGCTTACTTGGCTTACACGGTTGCTGACGATGACGTCGATGTAGTTTCAAATTGTTGCACACTTCGTCTGGGTTGAGCTCTTCAGCGTGTCTGGGCGGTTTAGTGGTTTTACCCACCACTGCAAGAGCCTCATACCCCGCATTCCAACCACAGTTCTGTGCCGTCTTCTGTGAAGACCAACTGTACACTCGTTGTTCTTGCGGGAGGCTCCGCTGACACTGAAAAGAGTGATGCTGTGCCGTCCTCGAGCGGAATCCTTCATCGGAATTATATTGATTGATATCGGGTCCTTTGAAGAGGAGCTCTTTGTTCAGAACGGGATTTATAATAAGTCATGGCTCGTCAGGTAAGAATAAGCGATCGACAGAGTCGGGATACCGTATTACCCTTTCTCGTCCCCCCGCTTATCGTTGAGTGGGACGTAGGTTGGGGGGGTGTCTGTTCTGCTATATTCGGAAACCCAGGCGGGACAGTTGCAGCTCCTGTTCACCTGCATTTCATCTCACTGGCTCGACCGGTATTTCGACCACACTGGCACAGAGTGACAATCTACAAAACACTCTATCACAAAGTAGGTGCCCTTCTCCAACTGCCTAGCCTGGAAGTCGAATTGATTGCAGAAGAGAATCGAGACCCGGAGAGGGCTGTGGCTATTAAAAGAAACAGGGAAAATTCCCTTTAAGCTTTTTTACTCGATTGGGGATGATGACGATGGAGTAATACGACATTATATGACGTGAGGCTGTCAGGGTTCGGGGTCGTTGCTCGACTGCCTGGCGCCACTGAATAGGATGGCGTTTCGAAGTGGAGAAAAGAGTAACAATGGAAGGAGAAAGAAGGAGGAGAACACTCTTCTTGGTCTGGCCGCCGGGGTTTGCGGTGTGCCCGTCGCGAAGGAGAAGGACTTGATGTTGGTCCGTTCAGACATTGTGGCTTTGCTGTCTGTGTCGTGTCGTCACCGCCTGGTTTCTGCCGACCACGCCGACACCGAGTCACCGACTGAACTGAAAGCAAGGTTCAAGGTACTAAACGTTCCCCACCTCGACCGTTCACTGTTCTTGGGACATTGGAAATACGCTACATCCAGTGTTGGCGGCATCTCCAACCCCCCACCCAACTTTTCTCCGTGCTTCTTGCTTCGTACTTCATGCACCACTTGATGTATAGTTGAAATTGCTTTTCTTTCTCCGAGTCGAAAACAAGAAATTGCACTCCTTCCTTTGAACCTTTCGTATTAAGCCAAAAATACGACCCTGATGGATATACTTCATAAATAAGTCTAGGCCGTGTAGTTCCCTTTCCTTGAAGACAGGATTCAAGGAAGAGACATTGGTCTCGCTGAGCTCGGCTCTTTCAACTGCGAGGCGACTATTTTTGACTCTCTTGCGATGGATTAACACGGTAGCGAGCTCGGTTCGGTGACTTTCATCCTCTTTGTTCTACGGAATGATATTGCTCTTGTGGAGAAATACCACCCGAAAGTAAACTTGGGACTCTGGGAATATAACTGGATTTCACTGTCCCACGGTCGGTTATGCCGTCCTACATCAGGCGCGATTGTTATTCGGTCTGATGTTGCCACATATAATCAACCAATCCATCATTGATTCGATCGAATGTACGAAGCACCAATGCTTCTTCGTGCTTGGATCCTGTTGGAGCACGGTACGGTACGAGGCCACCACCCGAGCCTAATTCTACCATCAATGATATCAATATCGAGAGTGGCGTTCTCACTTACAGCAAAAGTCGACCGCCACTCAGACCAAAAACAAGTCTTTGCTTTTCCAGGAACGGCAGATTCTCTTCGTTTTCCCCAAGCTTCATCCACACCAAATCAAGGCTGAAACTGAAATGTGACGAAATTGACACTGTCGCTGCGCAAGCCTCTTGAAAAGGTATTACTTCCTCATTTCGCATTTTCATTCCATCCCGCTCGAATCTCTTTTTCTTCCATTCTCACTCTGTCTTTTTTTCTACCCTCGGTGCGTCCGTCGCGGTCCCGGCCGTCCGGCCTTCCCCTTTCTCTGCGCATGTCTGCTCGTGTGTTTTTTATTATTTTTCTTGTTAGTGCCTGGCCTCGCCTGAGGATGGATTCGACGGAATGCCAAGATCTTTTCGGGGGTCTCCGCGGCGGGCTCAGAAAATTGGAGCAAGGGGGGTAAAAACCACACACTGAGCTGAGCAGGAAAAAACGGACGGAATTCGCCAGATTGTTTCGTCTCGTTCGTCCTCAACCGCGGGTTCCGCCGCCGTTTTTTTCTTTTTGCAAAGCCTCAAGGGCGCACGAAGGAGTGTCGTGGAGCCACTGGTGCTGCGTCGTGTAATTACTGTGTTACTTAGTGTTCGAGTCATACACGATTCGTTGAGGCTAGTCCGTCTTGGAATTTCACATCTCCGTTTCTTTGCTTCTGCCGTTTTCCCTTGACCGCAATTGCTTGCGCCGAACATATCGATGAAGGAGATCGAGCTCAGCTCTGAACTGTTCTAGAGGCAAGTGATAAAAGTGATAATACTTCGTCCTTCAATGTTCCTTCCTTTCCGTGTGTACTGGTGGTTGTTTGGGGAAAGGTGTACTTGGGACCGTCCTCAGCGTATCTCCGTCCGTACTTGTCCTGGTACCTCCGTATTAGTGTACAAGTTGGCAGAAAGGAAGAACGCTGGGAGACCGCTTCCAAGGACACCCCTCCTCCATCCACACCCCACACCCTCCAAAGTCCGTTCCTGCTCACCCCTACCGGTCGCCTGCCATTACCATTGCTCTCCATCCAAGTCTGCCCCCCATCACCACCCACACCACTGGTCTCCCTCCTTCCCCCCGCCACCCCTGTGTATCCAGCCGGTGTTAGGTCTTAGCTTCCTCAAGTTCGAAATATCGCTCGTACCCTACCTGTGTACCTCGTAACTGACTTGCCCTTTCCGCCTCTGAAAGCCTGGCGGGGGTGTAGTGTACAAGTACTCGTGTACCTTGGGAGGGCAGATACAAAACTACAAGTACAGGTTTAGCTCCCCTCCTCGCTACCGTATAATGTACACTATAATACCTGGCCCGGGCCTGCCAGAATATTGATCCCTCTTTTGCGGGTTACTTATCGTGACCAACCCAAGCTCACTGCTCAGCTTCCTACAAATATTCAAATGCGCAAGCCTTCCGCCACCCTGACTCACCGCCGCGAACTCTCCTTTTCCATTCAACTTGACCAAAGAAACTTGGACCTTTGCAAGCTCTGTGCGTTCAAAGCCCAGCTCACCGACGCTTCTTTCGATTCCGACGCATTCTTGCCTCGAACCAAGGTACGTGTCGCATCGTCATCTTCACTCCGGGACACTGTGTTGCGCTGGACTCGACCAGCCATCGCAGAGCCCATACCATCGCAGAGCCCGTACCATCTCGATCCGCCTGTCAAGCTCGGACACTTCTCGCCCTCCCAAGTGGGAGAGCGGGCACCGGAAGTGCGGATTTAGGGGTATGAAGTCGCCGCTGGTCTGCGCACCCACCCACTAACCAAGAATTCGAAGCCTTTAGAACACTGCACCGCAATCATTTACGAGATCCATTAGCGACGACGCTTGACCGCCCCAGGCTCAACCCTTTTCCTCGCCCTTTTGCCCTGACGGTACATCAGTTTACCGACACCCCCTCCGTCACTAAAACCCGATTTGCTCGTAAACCCCCTCCACGATCCACTACGGACACCGCAAATTCACTCAGCAGCGGCGACAGAACCGCAACTATCGTGGGAAAAAAACATAGGCACTCCCGGATCGTGACCTCCCTACCAATCCACCTATTTTACAGCCCAACCTGCCTCGACGATCTGAGTTTCGGCTTCGCACTTCCCCGCTCGACTTCGATCTTCATCCGACGCAACACACAACCTCAAGCAGGAATCGTGAAGCAATTTTTGGCAGTTTTTGAATCCAGAAAGGTACGCAATTCAGCGAAGGACATGTGCTTCCCACATCAGAGCGACAAGTCGTCCATTCGTTTTGGAGGAGGCGACTTTCAGAGTGCAGAACGTCCAGCATTTCGCCTTCTTTTTCTCCGCGAGGATTGTACAACAACATGCTTCTGTCTTTCCCCGCGATTATTCTGCATCCTTTCCTTGTCTTCCATTTCCATCATACCTCTTCGATTCTGGACGCATTTTGGCTAACGCAGACCCCTCTTTTTTGTTCTAGGCAGCTTATTAAACTAAGCGCACTATTTTCTCCTTTCCATCATCCCCCCCGGCGACCTCGATTTTTTGGGCGACGGCCCCTTTACACCTCTACCATCTGTTCTCGTCTATCCGAAAAGTGTGAAGCGCACAATTCGAAGCAAAGAAAATGACTCAACAAGGCTTCGGCCATTTTGGTGGGGGCCACGGCGGCGGAGCTGTCGACCCCAATGACCTCATGTCCGGCAACTACGCCAACTTCCCCAACGCCTTCCAGTCGGGTTCGAATAATCCCCCGAATGCCTTCTCCAGCAGCGGCGCCTTGTTTGGCGACGACGAACTCCTCGACAGCCTAGGCAGCCCCGCCGATCAAAGCGGCATGCTCGACCATACACAAGGTTTCGGTAACGTCGGCGATATGGGCGTCGGCTTCAACCAAGGAGTTTACCAAGGCACCCCGGCCGTGCCCATCGACCAGCACGTAAACGGCTTCTCCAACACCCCCGAGGGCGAGCCCATTCACAGCCCGTATGTCCACAGTTTCCCCGGAAGCCAGTTCCGCCAAGTCCATCCCATTCAGTCGCCCATGTCCGGGTACTCCAGATCACCCCTCGCAGCGTCAGAACTCAACCCGGATGACCCGAATTACTTAAAGGCCCGCGCCCAACTATCCCAGTCCATGCAGCGCAAGGCCTCCAGCACCCGGAGCCCGATGACCCCCAAGACCACGTCAATCCACGCCGGCTTTGGGCCCCAGCCAATCCAGACAACCGGCCTCGCCGATAAGTCGTCTTCGGGCCAGTGGATGCCGACGCCCGGCGGAAGCATGGCGTCCTACAATTCTGGCTTTTCCTCCCCGATCCAGCACGGATTGGTACAGATCAATGAGGTCATGATGAAGGGCGGGACCTCGATGCCGGCAAAACTTGGTGTCGCCCCCGGCGCAGTCTCGTCCCAGGAGATGAAGAGGAAGAGACGGCGAGAATCCCACAACCTAGTCGAGCGTCGCCGTCGCGACAACATCAATGAAAGGATCCAGGATCTCAGCCGTCTTGTTCCCACCCACCGACTCGAGGACGAGAAAATCCGCAAGATGATTCAGAACGGCACTCCCCTCTCGCCTACGCTCGGTGTTGCGAATGTTAATCAAGCTACGTCTGGTCTTGCTGGCCCCGGAGCGAAGAGGGCGGCGGGTGCTGGGAACATCACCACCGGCCTTCCCATGGAGGAGAAGGACAAGGGACCGAACAAGGGCGACATCCTGAACGGCGCCGTGAGCTGGACGCGGGATCTTATGTGGATGCTTCATTTAAAGCTCCAGCAACAGGAGGAGCTGATGAACTGCATCGCCGAACTGGGTGGTCAGTTCCCATTCGAGTTGACCGATGACGAGAAGCGCATGCAAACCGAGCTCATGGATGCCATGGCGAAGAATGAGGGACTGCCCCCTTTTAGTTACACTAGGACTGCCGGCTCTGGTCTTCGCGTTCCTCAGCACACCGACTACAGGGGGACTCCCTTGAACGGCAATGGCGGCAGCTCCGTAAGCCCGGATGGCGGAAACCCTGGTCTAGTTGATATGGGCGACCCATCTCAATTCTGGCATGACCCCGAGGACGATCGCAGCGCCAACAACTCGATCAACTTTAAGGAAGAGGACGAGTACGACATGGACCTCACGCAATAACTGTGGCTCTCCCCACTCTTAATTCTCCTTGCATGTTTTCGCTTTGCCGCGAGTTTGACCAATTTGCCGGCCATGTTCTCTCTCAGTCTATGCATTATACACCCTCCCCATATATACCCAGCTGTCATTGCTTCTTATACCCAACATACACACACACACACATTGATTTGATCCAAATGAGCATTCCTAATCCATGAGTTCTGCTTCCTCATCGCCACGTCAAGCCTTTCTCCTAGATTAGAAGAACCAGCGGCTCCTTATTTTCCTTTCCTTGTGTCTGTTTCTTAACAGAGGTTCGGGGATCGCACAGGTTGGCGTTATATCAGGTTACGACTGGATCGGGCTTGGTACAGTGGAGAGAGCAAGCATCGCATCTTAGTAGCCCACCAAGACCTGACTGACTGACACTCCTTCATTGTTGGCGTTTCGGTCTCTGACTTGAAGAGCGCATCGCGTAGAGGCGCAAGAGTGCTGTCGGATTCTCGTTTGTGTGCTTTTGCTTGCCCTGTTTTTTTCTCCCCTTCTTCTTTTCGAGTCATATTTACTGTGATCTTTTTCATGTATTTTCTTTCTCTTTCTGCTTCTCTGGGCAGCACAGACGCGGTACCTCAGGCGTTCCGGCTTGGGTCAGAGCGTGGATACTTTTTCCTATCTTCAGCATCTCTCAACCACTTGCATCTTCCATCTGTCCTTTTCATTTTCTCTTTTGTTTCTAGTAAGGTTTTAATTTCCGATGTCTCCTTCGTCTCGATCGGTCCACCTGCGGAGTTTTTGGCTTTTTCTTGTCTTTTTTCTTTTTTCTTTTTTTTTTTTTTCCTTTTCCTGTGCATATGGGGAACATTCCATGACACGTTTGCGGTTGATGTTTTTGGACGCCGAGGAGCGTAGGTGGTGGAAGGATACCCGTCATGGAGACCTTGATTGTTGCTGGTCCTTGTTTATTTTCATCTTATCTTTCTCTTAACTCCTCTCTCTCTCTTGATGTTTTCTGGGGTTGTCTTGGGGAATGGCTAGTGTTAGCACTGCCCGGTTGGGCGTGGTAGTTTTTTATTATCAAGACTTATTTCTAAATACTTTTTGTAGGCATGGAGTAGTGTTTCGATTCTTGTGAAAGATGTGTTGCTCTGTATACTAGATGTACGGCATACCTTGACTCTGAACCTTGGCCCCGTATTATTATTACACGATGAAGAACATATACCCGTAATGTACCATAGAACCGTTCCTACATGAGAAGAGAAGCAAACAGCCCATCACCAATGCCTCACACAAAGCAAATACTCACTCATCCCCGTCAAAAGATTCCAAACCTCCTTCCTCTTCATATCCTCCTGCAGGGCAACCCTCTCCAACGCCGACCTCCCATCAAAATACTTCCAGAACCTAACCCACGCCTCCCTCGTCGCCGCGTCCTCGAACCTCTTCCCGATAGCCTCGAGATAAAGCGAGTCACGTCCCGTGGCGCGCCCGGCGTCGAGCACAATGTACGGGTCGATGCGGGAGAGGTGGGGCGCGTCGTTGGTGGAGGGGTGGGGGGTTTGGGTGGGAGGTGTTTTGCGGGCGTGGGCGGTTGCTTTTTCGGCGGCGATGAGGTGGGCTTTGGCTGCCATGCGTTCTAGACGGGCTTTTTCAGCTATTTGTTCGGCTTTGGTGGTTGTTTCTTGGGTTGAGGATGGGGAAGGGGTGGTTGTTGGTGAAGGGGGCTTGAGAGGTGATGCGGCGGTGGTGGTGGCGGATGATGAGGGTTGTTGTTGTTGTTGTTGCGGTGGAGATGGATTGTCGTTCTTGTCGGAGGGGGAGGTAGATGCCTGCGTATCAGAGGACGGAGATGGTTTCCCCACGCCGCGAAGCTCATCCGCCTCTATCTGATGCTCAACCTCATAAATAATCTCCGGCCAAACAACGACATACGCAAACGTACACAACTGCGTGACCCACCCGCCCCTCATCAACCAAGCCAGCATAGCGAGATAATTCGGCCGATGCGCCTTGCTAGGACAAAAGTGCTTGTACGGCCGCGGCGCGTACGACAGGTCGGCGAGGAAGCTCGTCAGCGGCGGGGCGACGGGGAAAGTGCGGGCCCATTGTTGGGAGGCGCGGGGCAGGAGGGAGAGTTTGCAGTTGGGGGACATGATGTAGACGTCGCGGGCGTGGAGGGGCGGGATGGCGATGGCGCGGCGCCAGGAGATGAAGTGGTGGGCGTATTTGCGGACTTGGCTGTGGCCGAGGATGTTGCTCTGGCCGATTTGGTAGAGTCTAGTTTGGAGTGTGTTAGGGGGGGAGGTTCTTCCACGGTTTGCGATGTGTGAGTGAGATCTTGGAAACTTACGACACTGTCGGCTTACACAACCGCACAAACTCAACCATGGCAATAGTAGTCGGATCCAAATCGACCTGCAACTGCGAAATAATCTTCTTCTCCCCATCCATAAGCAACAGCGCGAAATTCTTCTCCAAAAACTCGGGCTCCTCGAACGCCACCTCGGGGATGTACGTGTTCGCCGACGTCAGCCAGAGCCCGTGCTGTGCCGTCTCGGTGTCGGGCCCCACGTCCGGGATGTAGAAGGGCATGGGGATCTGGGTGGAGAGGTTGAGGGGACCGGCGGCGGTGTCGAGCTGGAAGCTGACGATGCGGTTTTGGGAGAGGGATTGGTAGATCTCTCGGATGGAGGAGGCTAGGGAGGAGACTTCGAGGATTTCCTTCCAGAGCAGTTGGATAGGTGTTTCTGCAACATGGTCAGTTCAGCATCTCGCAGTGGGTCCTTTTTGGGGGGTTCTTGAACATACTGCTTTCGCGAGCCTTTTCCTTTAGTCTGATGATTTGCTTCGATTCCTTCCAGACAAAGTCGCTCCGTTGCTGGCAGTACTTGTACGCCTTGTTCACCTTCTTGGTGATGTTGGAGTAGAGCGCATTGACGAGTTCCTTCACCTCGTGCTTCTTGGGAGCGAGGATGAAGACGACGTTAAACATGGTCATCGAGCTGACTTTCTCTTCCTCCTCCGCCGGCTGCTTTTCGCCGGGGTTCTGCGGTGGTTCTTCCGGCGAGGCGATCGTGGGCTGCTCGCCTCCATTCCTCGAGGCGGCGAGGGACTCCAAATCCCGCAGATTGATAGAAGAATCAACCTGCTTCGTCCGAGATTTAGAACGGCCCGGCTTCTTGGTCTTCTTCCATATACCATTCTCAGGCACGTGGACGGGACACGAAACCAAATAGAGTGAGTCGAGAGAAACCTGAAACAGCCTCTTATGATACGGCCGCGCCGGGCTAAGTAGCGTAGCTAGATCCCCACTAGGAAACCCCGCCACGGAACCCCAGGGAGTAGATGCCTGCGCTCCGGGGTCGGAGATGGAGCGGTCTTCGCGACCACCGCGGCCCGGGTGGTGGTGGTGGAAGCCTCCTTGGCCCTGGGGCTGGCGGGAGCGTTCGGGTTGGAGGAGACGCTCAAGGATGATGTCATCGTGGGCGAAGCTGTCTTCGGCGGAGTCGGTGGGGGATTGGCCGGTGGTTTCGGGGGATATCTCGGGTGGGTAGTGGAAGACTAGGGCTGGGCCGTCGCGGGTTCTGTTGACGACGAGGGCGACGCCGAGAAGGTTGGATGGGCTTGGGAGGATGGGAAGGCACATGTTGACGGGCGTCTGGAGCTGGGGCCCTCAGCTTGAGCTAGAGCTTGGGCTTGTGTAGTTCTCGCCCGTGGAATGAGGTGTAAGAGTGTGTATAAGATATATATTTATCAATGGATTGTAACTGAGAAGCGCGCAGCTGGTGCCAGTCGGTACTCCGTCTGCGTTGCAAGTAGTCTGGGGTTCCAGGATCACTTCATCAATGAACCGCTGGACACTGAGTCTACGGCAAGGCAAATGTACACCGAGCCTGGGTGACCCTGGCTTGGTTTGGCAAGAGGAGCGCAACACGTTTGTCGCTCAAACTCAAGATGTCGGTTTAGCCATGTTCGTAGGCACGCTTGTCGTTTGAACGAAGGTCAGTACAAGGTTGAGGCTGATGAGAAACTGGGTTGAGAGACTGTAGCGATAACATAGAAGCCTCGATAGGCGGGTAATTATTTGCATTTTGGATTTATCCGTGTAACACGGCATTTGGTTCTATCGAAGGACTTGGGCCCTACAGAGGATTACGGCTTGGAAGTACGAAGTACATAGGTACTGATGTACTTCTTGACGTGGGGTTTCAAATGCGGAAGGGCTGCCCCGCGCAACACACAAGAGGCAACACGCAACAATTGAACATTGGGTGCAAGTGCAATCCACGCCAAGAGCATGTGAAGGTATCGATGAACAAATCAAAGGTAGTTGCAATCTTGATGGTTACATACACCACCTCCATCAAATGCTGGCTGCCTTGGATGTGTCAAGGGACATGGCCTTGGAACGGTCAGTACGAAGTACAGCAATTAGCAAGGCAAGAATGCGTTGAATATGAATATGTCAAGCTTGGTCCCGTTGGCAATGATTAAGAGCCCCCGAGTCTGTTAGGCGCAACGAGGATGAATTGATGGCTTGGCCGAGCCCTGCGGGCTGAGATGAGGGGCACGCCCGCCAATCCGGGTTCGGCAAGTCAGCGCAGGTCCTCCCTCCAAAGCGGCGACCGAAAAGGACACACAGCACGTTGGACTAAATGAAAATAAAGGGCGCATTTTGCCCTCGAGTGTCTTCAGCTCAGGGGAAAGAGGGAAAAGCCCTACTGCAATGGCCACTTGCACAGACGAAGGTACACTTGTATCAAATAAGGACACCTCATTAATAGAAATATCAAAATTCAATATTCGCCAGGCCACCTGGCCAGCCATGTGCGCTCAGGTGCCTCTCAGGGTCTTTGCTTGTGTACTCGATCCCAGGTCCAATGTAACACTGATTCGTTCGCTCAACGTCTCTTGTCTCTTCCCAACATATTGACCTTAAATCTCCAGTCTCGAGTCTCGAATCGCTCGAGTCTTGTCCCATTTCGGCAGCCGCAAGTGCTTATTGGTTTTTATGACGGCATCGATTATTTCATACTTCGTCATCTGGTAGTTTTACTCTTCCCTTTTCTCTCCTTTTCCAACCGCTTTCCAACGACAATCTTCAACCTCAAAGCTCAGCTCGACCAAGTCGGTCTCTAATCCGCATTCCTGTCCGTTCTCGCCCCTTTCTCTCTCCCCCTCCATCTTCATATCTCCCTTTCCTCTCCCACCTTTCGTTTCTCTTCCCTCTCTTCCCATCTCCCTTCACCGCCTTGCCGCTTCAGCCACTCCTCCGCTCATCTTGCCGCCCATTGGTTCCACTTTCCCCTCGACCTCTTTAGCCTAGCGTGGAGGATTGAAGATCCTGACATCAAATTGGAAGCGGAATAGCCAACCAGGCGGGGCTCGGCTTCAGCTAGTTTGTAAAGAGCACGCGGTCTTGTTAAGCGTAAAGTTCAAAGCCGTTGCTGGTCTTCAAAAATCACAAGCCAAATTTGTTGGTCCAGCTCATTTGATCCTTCCTCAACCCTCCCTGCCTCATCACCACCCTCCCGCACAAGCCCTCTCAACCACAGCCCTTCGCTTCCGGCTTCATATATTGTTAGTCCAAAATAGCACGACGGTTTTTCTCATGCGATGATCAGTTTGTGCTTTGTGGGCCTTCTCTAACTCCCTCTCCCTGAAATCTAGAACCCTCATATTTAGCTCAGTCAGTCACACTGGGTGAGCCAAACACTGGGAAAGGAAGTTGATCGTGTGCCTCAGGGACGAGACCGGTTTGGTTTAACTTTTGGCCCATTCCACTGCAACCAAGCGTGTTTTCTTGGTCATCCCGCCGAATCAAAAGTGACGATTTTCGTTGCGAGATTTGCGCCTTTGCGCCCTGTCCCTGATCTGCCCCAGGGCCAAAAAAAAAAAGAGAGTCGCCTTCATTCGCGGTTAGTGCATGTAACTCCCCGCATCCGCCAACTTTATTTACGCTTTTCGCGATTCAGCCAGCTGTATACTCTTTGCCCATAGACAAGTATCGCCGAGAGTCAAAGACAGAAAGGACTGCGAGAGACAAAATTAGGAGGAAAGAGGCGTCCTGCAGCTATTCTCACTGGTCCGGAGGGGTTCCCACGTGGTCGGATCCGTTCGCCATCTCTGCTTCAGCTGTTTGAAACCATCCACGGCTTGCTTGCGTATATCATCATCTCCGCTGAGTTACAGTGATTGATTGCGATTAACTGGGATTGAGTGGATTGCGAGCAACACAAGTTACGAGGGAAAAAAAGAAAAAAAAAGAGAGGGGAAAATATGGCAGACACAAACGGCATATCAAATGGCTTGTCCAACGGTACACCCAACGGCATAACGAATGGCGACCGAAGGGTGCGCATCCTCCCGCTAGCCTATGACGGACATAATTCTGAAGAGTCGGCCCTGCAACTCGTCTACGCTGTCAGACCTGAGTGGAACACCCCAGAGGCCAACGTCAAGTTCGTTCGGTGTACGGACGGAATCACAAACACTCTGCTCAAGGTCATCAACGAAGTCCCCGGCGCATCGACCGAAGATGTCGATCGAGAGGCCATCCTGCTTCGCGCCTACGGCCACGGAACCCACGTCATCATCGACCGCCAGCGGGAGGCCGAGAACCACGAGCTGCTCATGGCCCATGGGCTCGCGCCTGAGCTGCTTGCTCGCTTCCAGAACGGCATGCTCTATCGCTACATTCGCGGAACTGTAGCGAGTACGGAGGACCTGCGGGACCCCGACATTTACATCCCCGTGGCGAGGCGGCTGGCAGAGTGGCATGCGACTATACCTTGCATACCTTCGGCGCCGGTTGCTCAAACCAACGGAGATGGCGATAGCGAAGCCAAGAGGCGACGCCAGTCTATCGATGCGGCGGCTCCCGGAAAGCCTCCGCCGAACTTGTGGACCGTGATGCAGAAGTGGATCTATGCTTTGCCAACGGATACGGATCAGAAGCGAGAGCGCCAGGCGCGCTTACAGACGGAGCTTAACAAGCTCATTAAAGACCTTAGCCAAAGGCCTGGTCTAGGAGAGAACGGCGTAAGTCCATCCCAATGGCGAAACTAGACAGTTCAAGTGCAAGGAGGAAAAAAAAAGTTACTAACACTTCATACAAAGCTCGTCTTCGCTCACTGCGATCTGCTTCACGGCAACGTCGTCATACTACCCAGGGATGAAAACGACGATCCACTACTCCAAGAAACCGTCGTCAGTTTCATCGACTACGAATACGCAGCCCCGTCCCCAGCAGCCTTCGACATCGCCAACCACTTCGCCGAATGGGCCGGCTTCGAATGCAAGTACGAACGCCTACCCACCAAATCCGAGCGTCTCGACTTCATCAGGCACTACGTCCAGGCCTACTTGGGCTTCAGCGGCAGCTCCGCGAGCCTGGTTGCCGTCGAGCAAGAGGCGCAGAAGCTCACCCGCGAGGTCGACCTGTACCGTGGTATTCCCGGCTTCTACTGGGGCATATGGGCCTTGATTCAGGCGGTCATTTCGGAGATTGACTTTGATTATGCGACGTACGCGGAGCTAAGGCTTGGGGAGTATTGGGCTTGGAAGGCGGAGGCGGATGGGACGAGGGCGGCCGAAGGGAAGGAGTTACCGTCGCGTGAGAAGCGGTGGGCAGAGCCGTGATGGACGAGGCCGAAGGGGCGTAAGAGACCGGCGGGAAGCTGGACGATAGCAACGGTGCTGGCCGGCCTGTGGGTGAGGGAGGAGTCAATGTCATTTTTCTCCTTTCTTGCGCTGGACTTAATTTTTTTTTGTTTCTACGTTTTTTTTTAAAGGGCATCTACATATTCACACTTTTTTTGTGGAGTGAGGCATTAGAACGGCGTAATGAGGCATGTATTCAACATTCATGTGCTGGCTGGCAAAAGATATAGGAAGGGTGAGCGATGAGCGACGAGCGACCGTTTACTCTAGGGCCGAGGCCAGGCATTTAACATGTTTTTATGTTTCTTTCTTTCTTCTTTTTCCGCGTCATTGTTTCTTTCCTTACATGTCATGCTCAGTTTAATGCTTACAAAATCTAGGTGAGTGGAATGGAACACATTTTCTCTTTTCTCTCTCCGTTTCTCTCGACCGGGTCATCTCACGGCCGCTCCCGTGCTCTTAACATGTGCTTTTACTCCCGGAGCGCCTCAAGGAGACCCAGCTGGTTGGGTAGGATGGGAAAGCGATTTATCAGCCATCTTAAGGGAGGATGGGCGTTGGAGAGCCACGTGGAAGACAGCGGCTGAGACTGTCTGTTTCCTTTTTGCAAGCCCATTTGGGAACGAGGGAGGGGAAGGGGGAGGCGGAACCTCTGTCAAGGCAACCTGCGGGTATGATCATGGTGAGACAGATGCGGTGATGAGCGACAGAAAGGACAAACAGTCACAAACAACACTCCTCGTTGTGGGCGTGGCGGTTTTCAGCTTCTTCAGCCACCACCAGCTCCGATTCTCTCCCTTCCTTTTCTCTCTCTCTCAGCATCGTTGTCGCATCGCATTCCTACCAAGGCCCCTGGGCACATGTTTCTATGCTCCTCGCTCTGTTCGCGAGCAATCGTATGTCAAACAGTCAAACTGTCGGAGGGCTTGGGATAACACAGAGAGAGGAGAATCTCACGAGAGATTTCCCGTTGGGTTTGTGTTTCCCCAAATCCCGTTTTCATTGACATCTGCCACGGGAAAGGCTCCAGCTGGAAAAAGGGGGCATATCCATCGATATCATGTGCGGCCCTGTGAGATGATATTCCGCGGCTTGCATGTCGATCCCAGGGGGCCGTGGGCAAGAACCATCATGTCGCGACATTTCATCCCAACAACACGTTCCGGACGCGGGCTGGATTTCGAGGCGTCGAGAGAGTGTGGGTGCGGAAGCGGAGCACGGCTTTCCTCATTCCGGATTTGCACTTCGATAACCTTACTCGGCTTGTTGACCGAAGCTTTTTTGGAGCGGAGCCCTCTTTAGCTGGTAATGCACGAGGCGCTACTTGGTAATGGGCCCCGTTTTCTTTAATGAGAGGCGCTGATCGTTTGTGGATATCGGTAATTGGGGTGGATCCGTCGAAGAACATGTTAGTGGGAGTTGAGCATTGGTGCGAATACAAGGGGCAGGACTGGTGTCCGCTGTCTGTGACTTCAATGTTCTTTTCGTCTTCTACCACCGAGCTTCTGGGGCACGGATCTCAAGCCTCATCGTCTCCGGTTAGTGGGGATTAACGAGTATTACAGAAGGGAGTACCTGTACGAAGTGGTGTATACGCTCCACTCGATTGGGGTCTTGGTCTTGCTCTAGGTCATCACAGCTCGTAGGGCGCTTGTCTCACAGACCCCACAGTTTCTCTCCCCCTTGACATCAATCGATCCTTGACATTTTGCTTCCAATTTTAGTCGTTTCAGTTTTCTCATGGGTCCCTGTCGGGGCTGTCGTCTTCAATCTTTCCTTCTTCCCTTGTTCCTTTCCCCCCTGTTTGGCTTTTGCTTTTTTTCGTGTGATTGTCCAGGGAGCCGGCGCGTTGGGATCAAATTGATCTTCTTTGCAACTTCCTCGAGAGAGGTTAGCATCGAACGCACCTGTCGCTCTTGGAGTTATCAATGGGGTTGTTCTTGCTGTTTCCCTGGGTGTTATCTACTTTGGAGCTTGTGATGATACAATTGTGCTCTCAACAATTGAAAGTAGCTGTACAAGTGATATCAATCAATTCATTGCGGGCTCCTGTCAAAGTACAGTACTCCGTACATCACAAGGCAACTTCGTCCAAATTGCGTGGAAGCTTGAGCCGCTTATTAATTGTGATGATGGGACTTGGGACTTGGACTTGGCTACGAAGTATGTGAAGTGGAGCTTGCATTGGGCTTGGAGCTTGGAGCATTCAAAGGAGGAGCATTAAAGCAGACTGGGAGGCACTTCGGCCTTGGCATGTATCTCCAGCACTGGGACATCGGGAACTGAATGACAAAACTCGACGACCCAACCCCTGAGCTATCCCTGAGGATGAGGATCCAGTGGTCCTTGGTAGATCGGAAGTGTATGTACTTCATAAGCGTAGAAATGCCTTGTCCTTGGAGCTTGTATGAACACAACCCCGAAAACGGGAAGGGGGCTGCCTGCAGAAACGGAAGGGAATGGTAGCGGACGCGGCTGCTCACTTGCCAGGCCATGACCGCACAGCTCGGCTCCATTTCGCAGAAGAGCTGAGAGAGAGGGACATTTGTTAGTGCTGCGTAATTCGTTGCCGTGCAGCCAGGCAATATCGAAGGACATATTGCTTTGCACTACTACCAAGTAGCTATCAGAAGGATTCCCTGCGTTCGAGAGCTGTGGTACGTTTATGACGGGGTGTGATTGATACAACCCTTACCCGGAGTGGAAGTAATAACTTGGATTTCTTATAAGACGAGGGGGGGAGTGGGCGAGATATTTTCCTGATAAGTCCAGCGATGTCATAGCTATAAAGGGACGGACAATGGGACGGGTGAGAGGGGGTGATACAACAGACATCGACGATCGAAGATTACTTGCTCTCTCGCTCTCTTCCCATCTCATGTCCCTCTTAGTCCTCTCAACTGATATAGTACCTATAGACCCCGGCTATGTGGAGGGTATGTAATATGTGAAAAGTACACTCTTCTCGGACACATCTGATACTTCGCAATGATGCAGGGTCGGGAAATGCTGACCACCAAGATACTGCAGCTGTTAGGTTAAGACGTGGAGCTGGCTATACTTTGTATGTAATAACAGTCTCCCGTTAAACAGGGCAAAAGCCTGGTTAAGGGTCACGTCCCCGAGCAGCGGGCGTGTTTTCTTTTTAGCCGCTTCCCCCCTCCTCCCCCGATACGACGGAAAGTGGGAAAAAATGAGAGCTCCTCTGTTCATGGTTTTCCCGCTGGCGACAATGATGTGAAGAATTTCGTCACCCATTCCGGGTCTTCTTCTTGCCCACTACCCGTCGCCCCCATTATCACCAAGTAGTAACTTCGTACTTATTACCTGCGTAAACAGGAACCGCTCTGCCGGGGGATTCTGAGAACCATGAACATGCAGCTCGAGGTGTTCCTATCACACCGGTGGAGGTTTTTAACTTTTTTTCCTTCTGTTGCGTGTTTTGCGTGGCAGGGCTAAGTTGATATTAAGGGTAAAGGGAGGCGCACGCTAAGGTTTTGCACCGCGATCGTCAGTAAATAACTCGCAGCCGCCCCCCATTGTTTGCTCTTTTCCCGTTTCTCACATGTGTACATCGTGTCTCGTACACGTGCTGGGCTGAGATGCTGGGGACGCATATCTGCAACCTTATCCAGCTTTGTATCCTCTCGCTAACACTGCTGCATGAAAAGTTGTTTTTTTTTTGAGGGGGGGGGGGGGGGGGGGGGGGGG